>PVIC010009858.1:0-44667 GCA_004025085.1 Thryonomys swinderianus
GTCCACGGACCTCTCTCCAAGTGGCCTTTGCTGTACCAAAGCGTCCATGCTCTGGGCAGGCTGGAGGACTCGTGTGAGTTCTGTCCCTCTAGAAAGCAAAGGCACCTGGGCCGCCTCTCTCACTTGGTAGGAGAAGCCACAGTCCTCCTCATACTCTGCACCCTGCAGAACTCCAGAACCCCTCCTGGGCCCACAGCAGTCTGATATGGAGGGGCCCGGTCAGGGGGCGACGAGCAGGCAGGGCCAAGGAAGCAAACTCTATTGCCAGTTCAATCACTTTCTCTTCATCTTCTTCCCAGCCAAAGGCAAAGAGGGCTTAAGTGGCCAGCAGTTCTTCTGAGATAGACTGTCCTGCAGTTTGAGATAGACATCTCAGAAGCTGAACGGAGAACTGGGTGACACTGGCAGCTTTACTTATATATTTGAAGAGCCTTCTCAGCACTCAGAACTGTAAGAAAAATTGATTCTGAGTTTTGATTGATTCTTGCAGGAAAATTCATCCATAAACTCATGAACAATTACCCATTTCATGAAGGCTTATTTCCAATTAAGTTGGTCTGTTTAGGTTTAATCATTATAAAAGTTTTAATATCTAATCAATTTAATGAAATGTTAACAACATTTTATAACAAAGTCATCATCTTAATATAGAAGAATTTAAACAAAGTTAAATCTTTGGTCACAGAAAATTAAACATTTTAATTTCAGCTCATAGATATATTTTGTGGCAGAGAAGCATGACAAGGTGAAGCCACAAAACTTTCAATAAAAAATATATTGCATTACTCTAAAATTCTGTTGGGGCAGGGAAATGAAGAGACAAGTTAAAGAAAGAGGGAACACTATAAAATTTCCACCTGTTCATAAAGAGCTGGTTTGCGTGCTTTTTAGATAGATGAGACTGGGTATTAAATCACTGCAGTGCTTCGATTCCTTGTGCTATATTTCAAAGTACTGTGGCAGTTTTATTTTAAAAGGTAAATATTTGCCAAATGCTAGAAATCAATCCTTTATACCTTTAAAACCTTATTAAATGCCAGGTTAAGAATGTGCAGGTGAGATACCTAATTTTGCAAAGTTTATTTGTGTGGGGATATTGAGAGTTTAAACCCTGTTTCAAGCTAATAGGCTGGTGGCTTCTCTCTGATTCCAGTTAGCTTCCTTGAGGGGGATGGGATGGGATACAAACCAGAAACGGCCGGAGAGGCCTTGTCTGCCTGTCCCTGCAGGCTGGGGCTTTGGCCACTGGGACGGGCCTGCTCTGCAGGCTGAGCCACACGCTCCATCCAGCTGCCTGTGCGTGGAGCTGGGGGCAGGTTTCAGCCTAAGGAGTGATGAAGGGACCTGCAGGTTCTCTGCGTATGTGAACTTCAAGCACCGCAGGTTAGAGAGGAAGGTCCTCCCCAGCCAGGGCCAGGCTCTGCTAGAAAGGAGGCTCACGCCTGCGACTTGCAGACCTAGCCACCGTCTTTGGCCCACACCACCCTCAGATCCTGGTCACGTGACCCGAGTGGAGGCCGGTTCTGGAGATACGGTTTATTTCACAGACAGCACAGGGGAGGCCGACACCCAGGCCAACGAGGGGCTGGGGGATTCTTTCTCTTCCCCAAATACACCCTCCCCTCCCCCTCCTCCCACACCTACGCTTCTGCTCCCCATTTTTTCTGTGCTGTGTATCTGGTTGGCCTATAAGGGTGTGGCTCTGTTGCCGCCTCTTCCTTGTCACCTATCCTTTCCGAGTCCCCGATCTGAGCCCTGGGCTGAGAAGAGGTCCCCAGGCAGGAAGCAGCATCCTGGCTGGAGCCCGGGTGGGGAGATGGCCAGGGAGAGGAGAGATGGCTGGTCAGGCGGGGTGCGAGAGAGGCTGCACTGGTTCAGTCCCTGGGGAGCTTTGCCTTCCTAGCCGCAGAGGGTGCTCCTGAGCATGGGGGCAAAAAGCAGGGTGGAGGGCGAGTCTGTCATGGGGCAGTGGGCACCGGCACTGCGGTGGTGAGCCACGTGACACGGGGAGGCCTTTCCGCGCTCCTCAGCTTCTTCATGCATGAGTGGGCTACGCCGAAGACCATCAGGAGAGGCCGGGGCGGGCCAGTGCCTACAGGCGTCTTCCCCGCCCGCCCCGGGAGCTCCACGCGACCCTCCTCCGCTGATTCCTGCATGGAGACTTGCCCTGGATCCCGCCAAGCCCCCTTCCTTTCTGAGCTGCTTTCCTGCTGGGCCAGAAGGCTGCTCTTCCCTCTCTCTTCTGCGTTCCTGGTCTGTGCTGGGAGGAGGAGCAGGAGGAGGACAGTGGAGCTGCCTCTGTGGCAGAGGCGTGAGCCGGCAGGTGACGCAGGGCTCACACAGCAGCTGTCTGTTTGACGCTGTGGAAGCTGATCCTTGTGGGTGACGTGGGGATGGACATGCCCCGGGCCACAGGCACTCTGAGGGAATAATGGTCCTGCCAGCGGTGCCACCTCTTCCTCACGGCTGAGCGTACCTGTGGGGACAGAGTGGGCTGGTCACCTCGGGGTCCCCTCTGCCTGGGAGGCTGTTCAGGGAGCCAGGGACAGTTCCCACACTGAGGGGTCCCCTGGCCCTGCTGCCCCCTCTCTCAGCGCCTCTGCAGAAGCCTGGCCCCCACTGCTCTACCTTGTCCTTGTGAATTGCCCAGTTTCCGAGGGTACTCTGCATCACAGGCGGGGCCAGAGGCCTTGGAATCCTGTCCCTTCAGCCCGCGGCGCCCTGTTCCACTGCACTGCGAGTGTGATCCTCCTTAGAAGGGCCTTTGCCCAGAGCCCAGGCCCCCCGCCCTGAGCAGGAAGCTGACGGCCTGTTCCCGTCCACACCTAGAACTGTTCTCTGTGTACGCAGGGAACAGTGCACCGAAGGCCACTGACATCCTGGAAACACATTGCTGTTGGTGTCAGCATGCCTCCTGTCTCCACTCTCCATCCAGCAGAGCGGTGTCCCCGGCTGGACTCGGCCCACAGGGTTGGCGCGGGTGACAGGGACCCACCTGCACCTCCGCTGTGGTCCTCTGGGGTGTGTGGAAGCTCTCAGGGGGGCTGTGTCTGCTTTTCACTACAGAGCTCACCGTGGCCCTCACCCCCTTGGCAGCTGGCAGGGCATACCCTGTACCCACTATGCCAGGACCAGGGCCTCCTTAAATAGCTAAGCTTCACAGCTGCCTGACCTGCAGCCCCCACCCCCCACCCTGGGTGTGTGCTTTTTTCTGTGGTCCTGAGACCATAAAGACCTGCATGGCAGACACCTCACCTCTTTCTAGAAGCTTCCTCTTGTCACCTCCTCTGCTCTGGCCTGCCGCCTAGGCACCCTCCTCATCTGCTCCCCCAGGCATGCATGCGGTACTGCAGGCCTGTTAATTCTGCTCTGATGGTGGGTCTTCTAGTCTGCATGTAGGCCCTGCGGGAGGAGTCCTGGTGCCCACAGGCGAGGCAGTTTCTTAGGCCTCACTCTCCTCCTCTAGGGTGGAGCTGAGCCCAGCCAGGGATCAGGCTCTCCCAACAGGCTGGTATCTGGGAACCCCTAGAGCCTAGGCCCAGGCCCAGCCTCATACCTCTCCGTTGAAGAAGCAGTAGAAGACAGACACAAAGAAACCCTGGAAAGCAAGGAGGGAGCCATCAGGGACCCATGGAGGAGCCTCTGTCTGGAAGGGGCGTAGGAGACAGAATGGGGGAGGGGCACGCTGCCCTATGACCCTGGGTCAGAGCTGGATAGAGCTCAGGCTCGCGGCCACAGCCCGGGTGCAGTTACACTAGGATCCTGAGAGCGAGGGCACCATGCTCCTCACCTACCATCAGCCCAAGGCAGGATCCTGCCCATTCAGTGGTTCATGGCCTGTCCCAGGGCAGCAACCCTGAGTCCTCAGAAGAGTTGGTGCCTGAGCCCTGGAGTGGGGAGTGGACAGGGGTCAGCACAGGAGCACATGTGGGGCTGGGCTGGGCTCCAAATGAGCATGCGTGCACTTCTGGTTCTCAGTGTGTGCGTGTAATGGGCCCTGACCGGGCCTGGGGGTCAGGGGTGCTCTCTGCGTGAGGCCCACCTGGAAAGACTGCAGGAAGGAGTTGAAATAGATGAACACGATCTGCGACAGGTCGTCCTCACCGGGGTTGACGAAGAAGAGCATGTAGGTGATGCCCAGCAGGGGCAGGAGGACCAGGGTGGCCTTCACCGCCTTCCTGGGGGCGAGAGGACAGTGACACAACTGAGCCCACACACTGCAGGCAGACCACATGGGGCAGAAGGGGCTCCGGAGGGTGAGTGGGCTCCCTGGGTGAGGACTCGAGGCTCTGCCTGGGCTGAGGGTGCCCCAGGTGACCCCTCGTTTCTCCCCTGCAGGGGAAGAGGTGCGCAGAGTTCGTGTACCTGTACTGGATGGTCTCAGACGTGGTGGATGCTCGCAATTTTGTCATTAGGATCCTGACAATGTTGAACAGAAACACAAAATTGATCTGGAAGGAAGAAGGCAGAGAGGGAGAAAGGAAAGACCTTGAGTGGGGAACGCGCTGAGAGGAGCCTCACCTCCCAGACACACACCTGTCACCAGCCCCTGCCCCTCCCCAGGAGGACAGGGAGGTGCCCCTGTCTTCAGGGCTCATCTCTACCCTCAGCCCCAGAGAGGAAAGGCAGCCTCTAAAGGCAAGGGGTGAGAGCAAGAGGCTGCTCTTCTGGAGACACCTCGAAATCCCAGCCCCAACCTGAGTAGGGCTCTGCCTGAGCCCCTTTCCTCTGAGTCATAGGGTCCCGCTTTTTTATTAGTGTATGTTCACAAGACATTGTTACATCCATCTTGAGAAACTCGTACATACACCTATTGTGCCTTGATCATCTTTACTCCCCTGGGAGTCATCTAGGGCTCCGGAAGGTCACCCCTGTTGTGCAAGGGGTGGAGGCGCTGCGGACTGGGTGACCAGTGTTGGAGATGCTCAGGTTGGTAAGGGAAGGAGAGAACAGGATATTAGATTTTCCTTTGACAGCTTCTGGAATCCGCCTTGGGTTCTGTTTGGCGTAAGGGCTAGCTGGTTTGCAGGGCTCTCTCTGGGGCAGGGACCTCTGGCAGCAGCCAGCAGAGGGCGCAGAACTTCTCAGCATCCCCCTTTGCCATCAGGAGGTCTCCCAGCGGCCGCCTCAGCCAGGACCCGCTGTAAGCTAGAGTGGTTGATCAGCCTGTTTGTTATTCTTTGGAGTGGGGGTGGGGATGCTATTTCCGGGAGGGCTACTCTCACAGCACCCTTTGGCCGGCAATGCCTGAGATGCCCTGGCGCCCACTTCTCTGGTCCTGTTAATTTTCTGCACCAGGGTGGGTCCAAATATGGTGGAGGGAGCCAGGTGCCCACAGGGCTGCCAAACAGTCTCATCCACACAGGGTGCCCTGGCCTTGAGCCCACGGTGGTGCTGAACCTGGAGCCTGCATCCCACAATTGGCCAGCCACGGGCCAGGCTGAGCGATGTCGCCCTGCCAGGCCGTGCTCCTGGGCTCCCTCATGTGCAGGGCTTTATAAGCGTTGCCTTATTTAATGCTCTCCATGGACCGTGTGAAATAGCATTGATTATGTCCATGTTACAGATCATAAGTCTGACGCTTCAACAGGTTAAGTCATATGGGTAGGTCACACCTGTACAGCTGAGTTTGTTGGCTGTCATGCCAACTGTGCCCATCAGAGCCTCGTGCCTGGGTCTTCTTGGGCTGGATCTGAACCAGAGTGGTGGTGGGGTACACAGAGCCCACAGCACACACTGCATCCAGGTCCCAGTGTGCATCTGGCAGGCCTGGAGGACCTGCTCCATTCTGGGATCCAGCCAGGGCACCAGGACCTCAGCAGTGTGTGCTGGATCTCTCACTCTCCCTGGCACAGATAGCCTGAGTCTTCTTGGCCCTGTCCTGGGGACGCACTGGCCAGATGCGTGACTAATCACTCTGTTGTTAAAGGGGTGATTAATCTCCACTAGGGACTCCAGTCTGTGGACACTCACAGGCGCAGCTGAACAGGCTGCCCAGGGCTTGGGGTTCTTGGTGGGCCTCCCAGCCTTCAGCCCCGGCCCACTTCCTGACTCATGTGGGCCTCTGTGGGCGTGGAGGGCTGGTAGCCTGTTGGCTGTTTCCGTGGCTGTGTGCTGCCATACTGCACACTCCACTGCATCCTGTGCATCCCATCTGTGTGTGTCTGTCTGGTATATGGGTGTGCCCGTGCTTCTCTTTCCCTGCCTCTATGTGTGGACAGACTGGAAGGGGACTTGTACCATCCTGACCTCATGGGGGACTCTTCTCAAAGTGCTCATGGGGAAGACAGAGACCCATTTAGCCCAGGGATGTCTGCAGGCACACACACACACACACACACACACACACACGCACACACACACACACCCAAGTCTCTAGAGAATCCATTCCTTCTGAACGTGGGCTGGGCTTTCCCTAAATTCCAGATTCCAGGGTGGAAGTGGGGGACACAGGCAGACATCATGGGGCTCAGGGGCAAGAACCTGTGGCCTGGTGAAGACAGGGGCAGGGGTTGCAGGGTTTTGGGGAGTCTTTGATGAGGTTGCCTGTGGCCTGCTGCTTGATTTCTTATAAGGGTCACATAACTTCTAGCTCATGGATTTCTGGCATATTCTTGATTATCACAGGCACAAGTCACCTTGACACAAGGTCAGTTCTATGGAATACCAAGTACCCTGGCCTTTTCTGGTCCTTCCTGACTCTCTGAGAGTAGACTGTTGGAATTAAAACATATTCCCATTTCTTTGCATTAAATATCATTTAACTCACTAGCCAGCTCACTGAGTTTCCACCCATTGTCGTCTGTCTACTCTCCCACCCACCTGCTAGTTTATTCAATTATCCATCCACTATTTTATCCATTCACCCAGTCCGCAGGGGGTCCCTATGCATCACTTTGATGCCGGCTCTTCTTCTGAGCAGGACCAGGAGCATCTGGGAGACAGAAAGTCACCCCTCTCCTCGCACCAGGGAGGTGCTCAGTGAAGCTGCCCCTGGCCGGCCTCAGCCTGGGCTTGGAGGCTCTGTCCCAGCTTCCCTCTTACAGTATCTGCCCTAGCTCCTCACAGACACTTTCTTCTCTCTCCAGGACCCTCTGGCCACCCAGCCCACTCTGAACCCTCTGTTGTCCATTCTTTTTGTCTTCTTCTTTCTTGCCTCCAAAACAAAACCAGTTCTTAAGTGATCTCTGGCTCTTATATACTGATGTGGTTCTACCTGGTTTCTAGCTTTATTTAATTACTCTTCCATTCAGTACATCAACTCACCACCTTCCAGGCTCTGCTCTGGGCACCACAGATAGGGAAGTGGACAGGCAGACATGGCCCTGCTTGCAGAGCGCCTGAGGCCTAGCTGGGGAAGGGCAGGAGGCATGGCATGTTTCTTAGGATCCCAGGAAGGCCGGGAGATGGTACAAAACCTGAGAACTGAGATGAGGCCATGCTAGCAGGAGTGGTGGGGAGCACGCTCTGGGTAGAGTCAAGGCCACAAGTGAAACCATCCTGGTGGGAAAGACTCCAGCCCGGGCCTGGCTGCCAGGGTGGCTTCAGTGATGCTGGGGACAGGAGGAGCCCAGGGGGACAGGTAGGACCATGTGGGAACCCAACCAGGCAAGTCTGCCTCCTGCTGTGACACGTCCTCCCCTCGCCCCAGGATGCCCTCCACAGGGCAGGGGCTCTGGGCACAGCCTGGGGTGAGGTCAGTGAAGAGGGAGTTCCCCGGAGAGGTCTGACTGGCACCAGCTGCCATCTCTCCTGACATTCTAACTGTGGTGGCTCGGCCCTGGTGGTACTTTGGTTTCTTGGGGGCAACAGTTTTGTCCCTGTGGGAATCTGAGAGGGTGGGCGTGGGCCTAGCCAGAGTGCAGACCACCCTGTGAGCCCGGGACCAGGGTCGGAAGTTTCAGTCCCTGCGCTCCCGTGGAGGCCTCATGCTGACAACATTCGGGGTGCTGCCCCACGCTCTGCATGACTCTTCCTCACGCAACCACTTTTACACACAGGTATGGACACTAATTCCATTTCACAGATGCACACACTGAGGACCGGTGGGCCGTACAGTTAGCGGGGGATAATCAGGACTATCCCTGAGGCAGGCGGCCGTCAGCAGCCCTCTTCTAACCACACATCACGGCTTCTGCAGGGCTGACGAGACAGCCAGACGGGAGCCAGTCCCGCCAGGCTGTGGGTAGGTGGTTTCCAGCAGCTCCCAACCGAGGTCTGAGCTCAGGCTGCCCTGGGAGCCACCGGTTTGTGGGCCTGGGCCTGCGGCAAGCAGCAGGTGGTCCAGCCCACCTGTCCTCGTGTGCTGTCGTGAGGTGGGGACAGCGGCCTGTGTGACAGGTGGGAAATTAAGGCACCGAGAGGGCAAGGAATTACTCCAGGACCACACCACAAACCACAACAGGCACGGCCATTGCTTGTGCCGTGGCGCCCCACAGCACACCCCTTGCCCACAACCACCCAAGGCCCAGCTCCCGGATCCTTCCTCTCCAGTGCCTGAGCTGAGGCCTGCGGAAGTGGGACACTCGCTAAGTCAGTGTGCAAGGCCCCCTCGGTGCTCCCTAATATTTCCTCACTGTGTACGTGTATGCGTGGGGAGAGAGGGAGGGCGGGAGAGGAGGGAGAAGTAAGGGAGGAAGAGAGATGGTTAGAAGGAGGGGAGGAGGGGGATAGAAGGAGGGAGGGGCAAGGGAGGAAAAGAGGCAGGCAGGCAGGCTCCTTGGCTCCTCTCCCTCCCACTGACTTGAGGCCCGGGTCGGTGAGGTCCAGTCCTGAGCGTGTCCCCTGTTCTGCCTCGCGCTGCCTGGAGCAGCTTCCTGAGGTCAGGCCTGCCCCCTCCCCACCGCCCGGCCCAGCCCGCGGCTGCCTGAACCACCAGGGCGCAAGGATGGAATTCAGTCCAGGGTTCACCAGCGACCGACGCACCTGCCGTCCCACGCAGACAGGTGGCCTGCTGACTCACCGCTGCGGCCGCCCAGGAGGAAGGAGGACCCTGCAGCCTGGCCAGCAGTCTCCTCACAGGCCCAGGAGACTGGTCCTCACCGGACACCTCACGTTTTCCCTTCTGTGGGCATTTTCTAGGGAAGTGAAGCCTCGGAGGCCCAAATCCTGAGCCCCACTACACACAGAGCCCCAGTGGGGACACAGAGAAAGCCAGGCAGCCCATCTCCTGGCCTGCAACTCACCATGCTCCCGCCGCAGGGTGTGCGCAGCCAGGCATCTATCTGGGTGCTGCAGACAAGCACAGAGCCCCAGGGCCAGGCTGGGTCCCCAGATCTGACTCTGGGACTGGGGCAGCTAAATGTCCCCGGAGGACATGCCGAGCTAGGAGCCACCATCCCTGGGGTGCAGAGCCCAGGCTTTCTCCAGGCAGACTGTGTTCGTGCGCGGGGCACAGTGCTCTGCCTGAGTTCTCTCTGCTGTCGCTGGAGCTGCTCTGAATGAGGGCAGGGTGGCCAGGGGTGTGGGCCACCCCACTGAAGAGGCAGGGCAGGGCTAGCAAGCCGCTCCCCGCCCTCCAAGGGATAGTTCTGAGGCCTGCGTGAGGTGCAGCGTGCATGCCCCGGTGCTCACCTGCCAGCGGCCCCTCTCTCTAGGTGTCTTCCCTTCTCTGTCTTCTCCCAAGCTCCCTGCTCTGTGTTCCAGGACCAGTCTCAGACCACTAGCGGCACCAAACCTTGGTCTCCCGGCTCACATTCTGACTCCCCATTCATGTTGGTGAGTCTTCGGGTAAGATGCTGGACCTCACTGAGCTCTGCTTCCTCATCTGTCGGTGGGAATGGCCTCAGGGCTTGCCTTGAAGCTCCACACACGGTCGCATACACACAGAGGGCTCTACGCCTCAGGCTGGCCTGATGAATGCCATCCTTTCCCCATGACAACAACCAGCGAGGGGCCAGGCTTCCTGTAAACTCTGCTGCTCGACTGACTTTCCAGAACCCAGAAATAAGTGAGCGTCTCTTAGCAGCAGAAACAGCAGCAGAGACAGCTGAGGAAGGCAGGAGAGGCAGACTTGCCAACCACAGCTCCAACCAAGGGGACAGCAGGCAGGTGCGGTGACAAGGTAAGGGATCTGTCCTGAGCTCAGGGCCCCAGGCTGTGAGTGGTGACCTTGGGTGAGCGAGTTCACCTGTTTCTTCACCTGTAATCCTGACTTGTTTTGCGCCATGTTGGAGGATCCGAGGGAAGTAAAGAAGCCTTGGGGAAGGACTCAGCTTGGAACCCGGAAGCCTCACTTGGGGCAAATAGCATGGGAGGAGGCAGGGGATTGGGACTCCCAGCATCCCCTGCTCTCGTCCCCCTTTCTCATTGCTTCCACACAACCTGCCCCATGTCTTCCCAGCAATAAACATTCCTGCCTTATTGGTCCCCATCCAGGCCGCTGTTACTTGGCTGGGTCCCAGGCACAGCAAAATTCCTGTTTTTCTACGTAGGCTCTGGCCCCTGGCAGGGAGGGAACAGATCTTACAGGGTTTCCGTTCACACCGAGGGCCAGTGACTCACTGTAGCTGCCCAAGGACAGTCCCCCCACTCACTGCTGACAGGGGCCGGCTCTGCTGCACATGGAGCTAAGCCTTGCCGGTGAATTTCAGGGCGTGGGTGAAAACCCTTCCAGCACCAAGGACACTCCCAAGATGGGACCTAGTGAATCCCAGAAGTGACAGAATGGAGGGGGGCAAACAGGCAGAAGGGGTGAACAGTAACTGTCTCTGTGGTAGACAAAGGCAGCCTCACTAGGCACTGGCTGTGTGCAGAGGAGGGCTCGGCTCTCTCCAGGTTCCTCGGGAGGCATGGTGGCCCTTTAAGGGAGCCGGTGCATACCGGAGCCTGAAATTACCAAGCCTGAAATAAGTCTTACGTAAATGCCAATTTCTTAGGGGGCTTTTTTTGTATGTTTTTTTTTTTAAATGTATGATATATAATGGGTTCTCTTTGCAGAATGTGGCCTCTACTTAAATTCTGTCTTAATTAAACCTCGTTGTGGTTTAAAGATGTGGTGGCAATTTTATACCTTAGACGCGAATACATTCAGCAAAGGGGCGGGAGCCGAACGGGAAACAATTGCTCATTACTCTTCGTTGTTCCTGCATTCAGAGATCTGCAGCTCCAGGCTGGGGGTGGGGGCAGGCGCAGGAGGGGGCCCCCTGGGGTGAGAGGAACACAGGTCTGGGCAGGGCAGAAGCCCACGCGCCTTTCCTTTGCTTCCAGCCGCCTGCTCACCTGGCTGCCCCAGCACCATATCTGGCAAGGGCGCCTGGCACACATCAGGCCGGGAAGGCACTAGAAATCCACCTGTCAGACTTTTCTCTAGCCACAGAAAGCACCTGGTATCCAGAGAGGCGCAGGGTACAGAGACCGAGGAGGGGGAGTTGGGAGAGCTGGGAAGAGAGGAGGTGTGCTTAGGATATGGGGCAGCGCACAGCGCGGCTGTGGGGACCTGCCCAGACCACGTCCTCCCAGTATTTCTGCCTGGGGGACGTCTCCGGTCCTTCTGGTTCCCCAACACCTTCCCAGTCCCCGCAGAGGACCTACCAGGAGCACGAGGATGATGGGACCTTGGTAGATGTAGTCCACCAGGTCGCCGGGCTCCTTGCCAAACCAGCACCTGCAAAGAAGGGTGGCTGCGGGTGGCCTGCGGAACTGTGCATGGGGAGCTTCTCCCCAGATAGTGCCAGTGCCCTCTGCTGGTCCCCTTTGGAGCCCCATCTCCAGGGATGCCCTTCCCAGGACGCCATGCTGGGCAGCCTCCGTCCTGCTGGCTGCCCGGGCTGCACCCTGGGCCGTCTCACGTCCCAGCAGGAAGAAGGGCAGGCCTTCTGAGCTCCTTCTCAGCACCGGCCCCACCGCACACTGCCAGGCAGGGCTGGGCACGCAAGCGGCACAGGAATGAATGGAGCGCTGGACTCCCTCGCGCTGGCCCGGGGCCCAGCTGCCTCTGTTTCCACACTGCTCAGAGCTCCTGCTCGGTGTGCCAGGTCCTTGGCTGCACGAGGGAGCAGGTGTGGAGGTGGAGCCCCCCCAGGCCTGTCCCGCAGCCTTTGCGCTGAGTTGCAGCACCCACCGAAGGGAGCTGCTGCCTGGCTGGCCTCACTGTCCATCAGAGGCTCGAGTTACCCTCCAGGGAGCCAGCTGGAAAGAGGCTTAGAGGAAGGGCAGGGCTGGGTCCCAGGAGTCCACTGAGTCTGGAGACTCCGCGTCCGCAGGGCCACTGTACACCATCCCGCAAAGAAATCTTCGGCACAGACTCTTAACACCCACGTTTTGGTCTCTACTTGAACATCCCTCGGGACCAGAAGTTCACTGCATTCCGGAGCATCCCAACATGAGGCCTCCATTCCTGTCTTCAGCCCTTAAATCCAATCTGGTCTCTCCAGGCCCTCTAAGCTCCTAGAGAATCGCATGCAGAGACTTACATCCACCAGTCCCTGTTCTTGAACCACCTGGCACCTGACTTGCTGTCTGCTCCTGTGTTGGCCCGTGGCCCATATACAAGCCTCTGGTGCAGGGAGCACCCTAGGATGGGATTCTGTGCTCAGGCAGACATTAGAACATCCGAAAACAAGCCCTGGGTGGGCTCCGGCCTGAGCTACCATTTAGATGGAAGGTCTGAGACCTCAGTCTCTTCCATGTGTATTTGGCCAGACGGGCCACAACCAGCTCCGAGAAGGAGCTCGTCCCAAAGGCCGGGAGGTCCTGCCTGGGGAGCACTTCAAGAAATCACGATTTCTCATTGAATTCAACCAACAGAACGACCTTAAGACTTACCACGTGAGCCCTCAGCCTGAGGACAACAGGGACAGGAGCCCGTTAGGCCTGGCTGCACCCCCAGCCCGCGGCAGAGTGGACCCAAGGCTGACCGGGACGGCCACCCCACTTACTGTTCATCTTCATAGTAGAGTTTGCCAATGGCCCAGGCGACAATGATGGGGCAAGGGACACCTGAAAGAAGGAGGGATGTAGGCTGCAAGGGACAGACCGTGGAAAGGGACCCTCTGTAGGACTCAGGGGAGGGACCCCACAGGGTCCTGGGGTGGATCGTGTTTGTGCTCTCTAGCTGCAGTCCTTCTGTGACCCAGGGGTGCCCTGTCCCCAGGCCCTGGCTCCTCTCTCAGCTGTCTGCTACCGTCAGGGGAAGATGGCCTGATTTCTGCAGGGTTGGGGGAGAAAGAGCCATTTTCTCTTTGGACACCAGCGCGAAGGGGCTTTGGCTTCTCGGGCAGAGGAGGGCGGTCCGTGGAAATGCTCCCCCCGGGGTTCCTGGCTCCTTCCTTGTGAGCGCGGAGCAAGTGGCTGTTCTAGGGGAGGCAGGCAAGGCTATGTCCTCAGACCAAGACGCGGCGGGGTGACCTCGGCTGCCCCGTCCCCATGAGGTCCCAGGACCCTCACACCACCCAACGAAGAGGAAGATCCGCTTGCGCAGGCGCTCGGTGGAGTAGGCCATGACGATGGCCGTGTGCAGGTAGCAGCCCTCCACGAACATCCAGAAGAAGTTGGTGACCACAAAGTAGTTGAAGATGGTGGTGATACAGCGGCACCAGACCTGCAAAGAGGGCTGGGTGTCGGCGTTTCCCAGGGGCCCCGGGGAAAGGCAGCGAGGCTCGCTCGGAGAGGTTCATCCTCTCCCAAGCCTTGCACGGTGGGATGGGCTAAGATGTCATTCTCGCGGGGGCACGTGCCTCCCGGGCCCTGAGGGAACAGCGTGGAGGGTGGAGGCGCGCTCACGTCTGCGCCTGCTCATCGAGCGGAGCGCCCCCTGCTGCGAGCCCAGAGCCTCGCCCCCCCCCCGGCCCCCAACCCCGCGCGCCCCAGACAGCGACCTCGTTGCTCTCGTGCACTTCGTGGTCAATGAGCTGCAGCAGGAACCACATGATGTTTCGCAGGATGAAAGTGGAGACGAGGTTCCAGTGGATCACGTTCCGCAGACAGCGGATGCTCCTGGGGGCCAGGGGAGCCCAGGTCAGCGGGCCAGGGTCAGGCAGACTCAGCCCCTACTCGCGGCCTCCGCGGCTGGGCTGCTTTATACCCATGTGCATGCCGGTGGCCATGCCCGGGCACCCGGCCCAACCCTCCCCTGGGCACCGGTCCTGGGCTCCTGGGGAAGGTGAGAACGCCGGAGGAGATGGGACGAGGAGGGCAAGGCAGAGCACACTCACCGCAGGGCCAGGAACAACAGGAAGGCGGCCACCAGCGCCACCATGGACACGCAGTGGCCCAGGTAGTTGACCACGAGGGCGATGCGGTAGTGCAGGTCATATTTCCTCTGCTGGGCAGAGAACAACCATGGCGGGCAGAGGTGTGCGGCAGGCTGGCTGGGCACTCCAGCCATAGCATCTGACTTGCCCTAACTTCGGGGGCCGAAAGAGGCTCCTAGAACTTGTCCTGGTGGGTTCTAGTGGCTCTAATTATCATAAATGGCCAGCTGTCCCAATATGCATTTTGGGGGCACATTTCAATATAGTCTATCTGGAGATATCCCAGAGATAAAGGGAGAGATTGGAAAGAGAGAGAGAGAGAGAGAGAGAGAGAGAGAGAGAGAGAGAGAGAGAGAGAGAGAGAGAGAGAGAGAGAGAGAGAGAGAGAGAGAGAGAGAGAGAGAGACAGAGACAGAGAGAGACAGAGACAGAGACAGAGACAGAGATGGAGAGATATCTAGACTCTACCAGACTATACTTGGGTTTAGGATCTGCTCATACCTGAGCTGGCTGGGCAACTGAGAGTGAGGCTGAGCTGGGCCTCAGTTTTGACATCAGTAGAGTGGGGCCAATCTGTCCTCCCACCGCAGAAGTGGGGCAAAGGAAAGTCTTGGGTTCCCTGAGATTGGGCTGCCCCAGGGGCAGTTAAGAGGAGGGGCCCGTCTGCAGAACATTGTGAGGATGCTACTCAGACCAGCTAAATCAGTTCACTTTTTGTTATCCCCAAGTGCTGCCGCTTCTAAACAAAGTGGCAAATGAGTCCATTACAGAGAAGGCTGGAGCAGGCCCTGCCTCCCCATTGGATCAGCCCTTGGGCTGCACTTTTCTCCAAACGGAGTCACAGACTCAACATGCAGATGGGGAAACTGAGGCTCAGTGGCGCATGGCCTGGGGGTTCGGGGAGCACTCTTTTCATGTCCCACGCCCCCATGGCTCTGTGTTCCACTGGCCAAGCTGTCCTGGAGGTGAGGCTACACGCCTCCTCCTGACGCCCACCACAGTGTCACAGAGCACAGGACAGGGGCACAGCAGCTGGACAGGTGGTGCAAAAGGCATGGCTGGGTGGCATAGGATGGGTTCTGTGGGCCCTGGACTCTTCTATGCCCAGCCCAAATCCCAGTACCTGTATGAGGACCAGGTTTGGGGCAGTGGGGCTACTCACCTTGTCATCCAAAATGGGCTCACATTGTGAGTAGTTGATCTTTGAGGCCCATGTCCCATTCTCCAAGCACTCTCGGTAGGCGGTCCCTACAGAAGATGCCAACCAGCAAGAGTCAGGCCACTCCCCTCCTCAAGAACCCTCTCTGGCTCCCTGGTGCCTGCAGGGTAAGGCCCACATTGCTTAGCTGCCCTGGGCCCGAAACACAACGCATGTCTGAAGGTGTGCATGAAAGTCATTTACGTAAAGGCTTCTCTCACACAGTAGCTGGGGGATAGGTTAACGCCTATTTTAGATACAATCTCTGATGAGCTCTTTGCACAGTTTCCTTCATTTTTTTTTTTTTTTGCTCCAAAACTGAACCTAATTGTGAGCAACAGGTTGTGGCTGAAGATTTGCTGCTTTTCTAGCACAATAAAGAACTGTAACCCCAGGGCTGGAGATTTAGCTCAGTGGTTCTGGTGCCTGCCTCGCAAGCGCAAGGCCCTGAGTTCGATCCTGGTTACCAGATACAATGCTGGGCGTGGTGACTCATGCCCACCAGCAATCATTACCACATACCACAGTGCTGGGCATGGTGGCTCATGCCTGTCATCCTAGCACTCAGCAGAGGCAGGAGGATTGCTGAGTTCCAGGCTTGCCTGGGCTACATAGTGAGCTCAGGGCCAGCCTGAACTACAAAGCGAGAACCTGTCTCAAAAAACAAAAAAAAACAAAAAAAAAAAACAAAAAAAACTGTAACCCTGGGCTCAGCCCATTTTCTGAGCTCTGCACTTTTTTTTCACCAATATCAGCAGTATATTTTCACAACAGCTGCTGTCTGTACACCTGTGTTTCCATGTGCCGGGTCTTGTTCCTGCCCTTAATCCCCATGACCACCTTGTGTGTGGCTGCTGATGGGGTTTTAGCTCATTTTTACAGAGGAGGAAACCCAGGCAAAAAGATTAAGCCACTCGCCAAGGGTGCAAGAACAAGAAGATTCAAGCCCAGCAGGTCAGGCTCCAGGCCTTATGTCTCAACCTTCAGGCTATCACTGTGGCAAAAGACAAGGAGGGGAACTTGGGTACATAGCACTGTGTGCCTGCCTTTGAGCTCCCGCTGCTTGGAGACCACGTAATGTCTTCAGGTGCTCGAGACCAGCATCTATATCAAAGCTGGAACGTGATGTGTGAGAAGGCATTTTTGACAGAAATGGGTGGAATGCAAAAGTACAGGTTTTATCAAAGGGGAATGTGGGATGGTTGAAAATGTGTGCATGGGCCTTTCTCTCCATCTGAGCTCTTACTGTGAACCCTGAAGCCACCCACTGCGGACAGCCCACCCTCCCACAGAGAAGGGGGTGCGGCTCTGCTCTGCGTGACCATCAGCATGCCTTCGCCTCCTCCGTGTGATTACAGATTGGAGTGACCTATTACTGGGGGGCTTTGGGCCAAGGTTGTGCCCTCTCGCTAATGGACAGTTGCTGTGGAGTTTCTTCTAGGCTAATGTTAGATACACAATATAAAGCTCATTAAAACAAATCACTCACAGAGCACAAGTCACAGAGCTGGGGGGGGGGGACCTTAGATTGTTTTTGGAAGCAGTGAGCACTGAAATAATTAAGTTACTTAAAAATCCACTTCTGTTGAGCTGACGATGACTTAAAAGCAATGGAATCATTGAGGAACACTTGCCAAAGAGCAAAAACAATGGGGAAAATTCTACTCTAGGCTCCAGGAAGGCCACCCTGACTGCTCCCGTGTTCCTGCTGAGACCCCAGTCCTGATGGCCAGAGCCCCACATCCAGCCCTTATCTGTGGCCAGCTCTGGAGTCCTCGAGGGGAATCTGCTGTCTTTGATGGGATGGGGTCTCAGTGAGGTCAGGCTCAGAACGCTCACTGCTCTGTCTCCGGGGTGGACTTGTGGATGGCGTGGTCGGGATGGAGCTGTTGCCGTGGCGCCTTCTCTGTCCTCACACTGATGCCCCAGAGGCCCCAAGTTCCGTGCATTCTGTCTCCTCCATTGGGTTTTGGGGATCTATTTCCTCCCCCCACCTCAGAGTCCTGTCTCTTGTCTTCTTGCCTGGATTGCCATCACATCCTCTTTTCTTGCCTCCCCGCTTCTTCTGATCAGTGCTTTTCCAGCTATATGTCATCAGTGCTTTCTTGTTCTCCAGAATAGAGTCCACCTTGCTCAGCCCTCCACAGCTGGCCCCTGGCTACCACTCTATGAGGCAGCTGCAATCTGCACTAACAGCCTGGCACATACCTGCTTCTGCACTGATTCATCCCTTGAAGTATTTTCCTCCCACTCACTCACTGCTCATAAATGACTACCTATCTTTTATACCCCAACTCAAATGTCCACCAAAACCTCAACTCAGGGGCACCTCTATGGGCCCTTGCCTGGTATCCAAAGTCTGAAGCAACCTCTTTATTTTCCCATTAGGTATTACCTTATTCTATATAGCCCCATCTTTTACAGCACAGCCCTTCACATTTCACTGATCTTGAACTACAGTAACCATATCTTTGTAACATGCTTTAGCATACCCCA
Source organism: Thryonomys swinderianus (assembly GCA_004025085.1). NCBI lineage: Eukaryota > Metazoa > Chordata > Mammalia > Rodentia > Thryonomyidae > Thryonomys > Thryonomys swinderianus. Next base: position 17,887 of record PVIC010009858.1, read on the forward strand.
CATCTGAGTCCCGTTTCATAAAGCAAAATTTATCTTGACAACAGCTATAATGTTGTCCTCTCTATTCTGTTCTAATGTATTCTATTCATTTCATATACAAATGCTGGTCATGACCCACTAAATTGATTTCACAGTCCACTATTATCCCACAAACCAGAGTCTAAAATATAAATATGCATTTTGAGCATTTTCCATAATTCACTGTGGGCTTTATCTCTTTGAACCTAATCCTTTGCTACTGGACTTGAGCTCCCTGTGGACAGAGAGGTGGGTAGAGACCATACTGGATCACTGGGTCCCTCCTTGGGAGTAGCCAGTGGCCCCACGTGGGTTAAATTAAACTCATTTGCTGAGCTCTGGGCAGTGGGGTGTGCAGTGTGGGATGTGGGGGTGTGAAGGTTTTGTCTTTGGACCCCAGCCCTCTCTGGGGATGAGGCAGTGGAGAGCTTGAAGAAGAAGTGCCTGTCCTTTGAGGGAACAGTGCTGCTAATGAGGGTACAAAGGCCTCAGGCACAGATTTGGACAGAAGTGACCAGGCTCCCATCTTGTGCCCGGAACCACAGGAGGACAGGGGTGGGAAGCTTGAGGGCAGGTGGCCAGGCCAGAATTGCGGGGCTGGATGCAGTAAGGTAGGTGTCCGTTACCACAGCAACACAGGCGTCCCTGCTGGGATCGATGCCAGTAGTGTGTACTGTGGCCTGCTGGGGGCATTAGGGTTTATTTGATGCAAGTGGGGTCTTTTTTTTTTTTTGCCAGACTCTGTGGTTTAGGAAGCCTAGTACCTATCCCCAAGGTGACCTTGGCCTATGGCTAGCCCTTGAAGCATAACTGTCTTCCATTCAGACCCCTGTAGTTTCAGCAGCCACCTAAAGCAGTCCCAAACTCTGGCTGAGAGATGGGAGACTACAATCTAGACTTTGTCTGTGACTGGCTAGGTGACTGTGGGTAAGTAGCTTTCCTCCTGCCTCAGAAAAAATAATGTAAATTGGTTCCCAATGGAGTCGTTGGCATCTCAGGAGCGTCAATCATTTGCCTCCCTCCCAACTTACTAAATGCCAATAAACCCTAGGGCTTTGTGACAACTCCAAGCATCTCTGCATTACTTTCGAATTCTTCCTGCACTGATACCTCTGTTTCTGATACTCTTACTGGCAAGGCATGGACTGTGGGGGAATGAACTGTGAAGGATTTCTGGGTATAGTTATGGGAGAAAGAGAGAGAGAGGCATGAGGAAGGAGAGAGGCCGTGGTGGTGGAGGGGCAACAATATGGTTATCGGATATCTGGAAAGGAAATAGCAGGAAGATGATGGCAGAGAAGTGGGGAGACAAAAGCAGTATTTCCTGAAGGAATAGGTCGGTGCAAGGCCCGGAATTTTCAGCACCACGGACAGCAAAGCGCTATCGCGCTCCGCCTCTCTGCGCCTCAAGGTCTCTGTAGCGTTCGCATCACCTTGGAGAGCTCCTGAGAATTTGCCTTCCCGCCTTGTAGTCAAACCCCTGTCCCATGGCCAATTCAAAGAGCTCAAACTGTTTCAGCTCTCTCTTATGACCCCTATCAGCTCCGGTTCCTCGAGTGGCTGCCATGATGGCTCCAGCCGCTTGAGTGTTCACCTGCTCACTTCTACCTGGCGCAGGCTGAGCTGGGCTTGTTCTCTTGTTAACCCTTGTGCCATGCTTTCCCATCCAGCCTGGAGGCTCCCTGGAGTAGGAATGTACTTTCCTCTGCACTGCCAGGCTGAGATTCCCTAAGAGCCCCCTCCCCTGGCTTCCTCTTAAGCACCGAATAGAGCTTAGCACCCATGGTCCTCAGGAAGACCATGATTGATACTGTTGCTTAGGTTATGGGAAGTCGTTGAGGATAAAATGCTCAGGGCCAAACAAAAGGGCTGACTGCCACCTTGGTTGCCCAGGTTCCACCACACTACACGGCGGACACAAACCAGTCACACATATGCACAGAAGACATTTAGGTCCCTTTCACACACCTTTCTGCTGAACCAACCCTGCTGCCAAAACTGAGGTCACTATCCTGAGAAATGGGTCAGTCTCAAATAGAAAACCTGACTGCAGCATCCACAGGCACCACCAGCACTAATGAGGCTGGGGGAGGGGAGGGTTTCTATGAGCTCAAAGCCAGCGTGGGCTATACAGTTAGTTCAAAGGCAGCTTAAACTACACCGTTTATCTCAAAAACCAACAGAACAAAATCCTAAAGATTCCAGGTCCTGAAATCTTTGTTATTAAAAAAGATTGGAAATCTTTTGGAAATGGAATCAGTGGGCATCTCTTAGGAATTTAAGATGTGGAAGATAGTGGTCAGAACAAGAGCTCTCTCTCCTGAGACCCTTCCTCCTGGGACGGCATGGAGGGAGGCAGTGTCTCTGGCAGGAGAGCTCTCTTCCCCTGCGGTGATTCTGGCAGATGGAGCCAGCTGTGTCACTTCCACAGGGTCTTGGCCACTTAGAATCCAGGTGGTCAGAAGTGAAAGCTTTACCTACAGCCCTCACTGCCTGGAGCTGTATTCTTGCAGACCCAGCCACTTCTGTCTTGTCTGGCTGGGTGACTTGCTAGGAAATCTTGACCTTGTCTCTGAGTCACTTTTTTCATGGGAAAAATCTCCCAGCTAATCTGCCCACCATTATGGACCAGGCTGTGAGGCATGACTAATCACGTTCACCCCCATCTAAGGGCCACTGGGGAAGTGTGGCCATGTTGGATGGTCAGGGCACAGGCACAGCGCTGACGGTGCCCCCTGGACTTCTCAACCGAGGCGCATCTCTCTGAGGTGACATTCCTGCATGGTTCTCATGTGCTCCAGCTGCTTGGGCCTGGGAGGCTCTGGGGCCCTCCTTGCACCTTTCTGTCTGTTAGATTGAGATGTGTTGGTGGTAAGGGGTCAGGCCGCTGGGTACACACACCTAGCACCAGCCTGTCTGTGCTGAAAGGGGATCTGCCCTCAGCAGACCCAGAAGTGAGTGGAAAAGGCCTCTCTGAAGACATCTGCCAGCGACATCCAGGGTCACGGAACTTGTTTCATTTCTGCTGTCATGTGGACATTTGGGATTAAGTTGGCCTCTCCGGGTCATTAGGGGTACTCGGCTTCCTAATTCCATGGGACTTTTCACTCCTGATAATCTTGAGCAGCCGTGGACAGGTGACACTCCCTACTCACAGGGGACGGTGGGAGACTGAGTCACAGGGCACTCAGTCACTTCATAGAGACCTTGCTGGGTGCACTGGTAAGGAAGGGCCTGAACACCACCCTGCTCAGTGTGTGTGGTCACTGCTCCCCAGGAGAGGAGCCAGGAGGAGGAGGCTCCACCCCACACCCCAGCCTCTGCTGGAGCTCACTCTTTCCTGCCGCCCCTAGCAACACTCCATGGGCCTGTCGCCATGACGCCAGCCTGTAGAGGGAGGAAGGCAGGGGAAGGGGAGCCAGGAACCCTCGGGGGAGAGGCTGCCCTGGAACAGATGTCTGCTAGGGGCAGCTAGCATAGAGAAACTGAAGCCCCCACAAGGGAGACAGCCCGGCCAGAGGTGAGACCAGAGGCAACGCGAGCAGCATCGGAACCAGCTCTTGCCCCACAGCTCCCATGGCGCAGAGTGGGAGAACCAGCTCTGACTGCCAGGACCCCGTGTCCTTCCTCAAAGCAGCAAAGCAGTTCAGGGAGCTGAGGGCTGACTGTCTCGAGATGCCTTTGGGGACCAAAGCTTCTCATTCTAGGTAGACGGACTTCCCCCTCAGTGAGACAACATCTGGACACTGGAGCATTGTGGGGTTCTGCTCTACTCCTGTCTCCTTGCACACCACTGTCGCTAGGGAGCCCCAAGCTGTCTCATCTTGCCATGGCCATGAGGTCAGTATGTTCTCGCTCCACTTTATATATGAAAGAGAACTTAGGTGAGACACTGAGGGCAGCCTGCCAGTCACTCAGCCAGTCAGGGCAAGGCCAGCGTTAGACCCAGCCCTCCATATTCAGACCTGGCCTCCTCTGTCTCCTCCGCAGGCCTGACTGGTTGGAGATGTGTGGTCAGCAGGACCCAGACAAATAACCTAAGCAGAAGAAGCCCTTTGGGGATGTCACTGAGGGTCCCAGGGTGGATGTCTCCAAAAGACCTGTAAGGCTCTAGACACTACTGTGGTGACTGGTGGGTCAGGGAAAGGACAGGGGCGGATGGCAGGCTGCTCTGGTGTGTCCGTGTGGCCAGAGGAGCCACTTCTGCTCTCTCCCTCACTTAGCCACGAATGGCCAGCGTCCATCTCTCCCTGCAGGGGACAGTCCTCACCCAGGGGACCTTGGAGATGGAGTACAGTCAGGTCCCACTGAGAACAAGAACGTAGCCCTGAATTTCTGCATCACATTTTCTGCTTCTCCAGCAGGAGGCAGAGCTGCCAGGAACCCTCTGTGAGGCTGGCAGCCTGTCCCAAGTGAGTCCCCGAAAAATGTGCCCAATGAAGCCAGCTAAGAATGCCCCACTGTCCACCACGCCCTCTTCCCAATCTCTGACTGCAGTCTTTAGGTAGTCTAGGGTTCCCGAGGCAGAGCCCAAACTTTCTTGTCACCTTTGCCCCTTGGGGTTCAAAAGGAGATTTCTGTCTAGGCAGCCAGACCCAGTGGGGGGCCCCTTTGGCGAGAGACCACTCAGTACATGGGTTTCCGTTTTAACAAAACCAGTGCTTTGGCCTGTTTCTAGAAAGGGCTGAGGCAAGGCCAGGTGTTTCCCCCTCCCTCCCCTGGGAAAGGCTCAGTGCAGACGGGCACAGCTGAGCCCAGCAGGGCATGGCGAGAGGCAGGTCAGAAAGGCAAGGCTGGCCCAAGGTGTGCCTGGCAGTGCTGCAGGAGGACAATGGGCGGGTCCTGGAGGGATGGAGCCATAGAAACTGTGGCACAGGCAAGTGGTGGTGCCAGTGGTGCAGAGAGAATGAGAGATGGGGCGGGGAGAGGGGGAGGGAGGGATCCCGGGAGAAGGGATAGGGAGAGAGAAGGGAGTGAGGCAGAGATGGAAAATGGATAAAGGCAGAGAAAGACACAGAGACACGGAAATAAGGAGAAACAGGAAAACAGGCCCATAACAGAAAGAGACAGAAAAGCTTCTCTCAGGGACACACAGGAAAGACACGCAGATCACACCTGCGGACAGACAGGAAGGCAGAGAGAGGCACAGGGGCAGCTTGGAGGAGTGTGTGGAGTGGGGAGATGGGAGGAACGCGGAAGTTACAGCGTCTCCCACCGGACAAACCTCTGCTGGCCTAACCACGTCTCCTGTCCTCCTGCAAATGGGAGGCCAAGGCCCAGGAGGGGGTCGGACTTGCCCTGGGTTACTCCGCAGGAGGACACTCGGACTGTCTTCAGCTTCCAGGACTTGGACCGGGCTCTGGGAGCCCGTGGGAGAGGCCGCCTCCCACTGCAGATTTAAACGCCAGAGCCTGGCTCCCTGGCTGCCCTGTGAAGCTGGTGTGTGTGACATGCGTTGCCCCGTGAAGCCAAAGCGATGTCCCACAGAGGGGACCCAGAAGACCCTCTGGGGACGGTCTTGGGGCTGCAGACCCCAGGGCAGCAGGGCTGTGGCCCAGACGGTGGGCAGGGACAGCAGTGTTGGAGGGGCACTCAGGGAGGCAGAGCTTCCCACATGCGCCAGTTTTGCCTTACGCTCTTGGCCGGGGGCCCCAAATGTGGTTCTTCAGAGCACTCAGTGGTTCCACAAGCTCCCCCCAAAATACTCTTTTTTTGCGGTACCTGGAATCGAACTTAGGACCTTGCCCTTGCCAGGCAGGCACGGCACACTGAACCCAATAGATATTCTTTACCAAAGCCCTTTCCTGCCAGGCTGGCAGAACTGCTTCCTGAGAGGCTGCAGAGCCTGGATGTGGATCTCGCTCAGGAATGAGAGAAGTCCCTTAATTCTCCTTGCTTCATTTTCTCCACGCAGAACACGAGGGCCACCAGCAAGTGCCCGGTTTCTGAACACGTGAATTGTGAGCTTTCACAGATACAGATGGACCCAGCGTTGCTTGGATTTGAGCCAATTACGAAAGAGCCCTGCGATATTGTGTGGTACTGTAGTGCCCAGTCAGAGCCCGGGCTGGGTGGATGCGGGAGGAAAAGCAGTGATGGTGTGGAAGTTTGGGTTTTCATGCTTTGCATTGCCTATTTGTGTCAACGTTGTATAAGACTCACTTTGTCAGACACATGAAGGAATCTGGCTTAGGAACCTTCTCCCAGGATGGAGCTCATCTGTCAGCCAGGGACATACTCTGCTAGGTCTCTGTTGTTGGGCGGGTGTAAGGATTGCATGATTTAGATGACAGGTGGACATGAAGAGGCCTAGGGTGACACAGGCAGCACTGGAAGGCACAGCCACTGGCCTGGTTCTGTGGGACGAGTGTGTGCGGCCTTGCACGCCCCCACTGCTGCACCTGCAGATTTTCTCTGGCTGAGGCCAGGGAGGGCTCCAAGCTGCCCCCTAACTGGCCCCCACATGACCCGAGACTTGACAGGTGCCCTCCTTCCACCCTCGGTGGACGCACAGGGTTTCCCACCCGCCATGCTCCCTGGACCCCACCAGGCGTCCCTCCAGCTCCTCACGGTGGCACCGTGTGCAGCACCTTCCTGTGCACTGTGTCACCCCGGCCTATCTCCCTTGTCAATTCCAGGGCCCAGGGTCGCCCACAGTGGCACCTCCTCCGCACCTCCTCCCTCGGGAGGGCTAGACAGGCTCCCGCAGAGCGGAACTCCTGCCCCCCAAGCTCACCGCTGCTTGCTGCCCTCCTAGCAAAGGCCTCATGGAGCTGTGCGTCCCAGCCCTCCGTGTCCCTCTGTGACCTCATCTGAACACCTCTTTCACTCTCAGCGCCTCAATCCAGCCTGCCCGGAGGTGCGGCTCGAAGGCCCGGGCCCGTCCCACCCTCCCCTCTCTGCCCCTCTGTGGTCTCCTCCTGCTCAGAATGGACGGACGCCCCAGGAGGTGGTGCTGTCTGTGTAAGGGCGAAGGCTGTGGCCCTCGCTGTGCTGGCTTCAGCACTGGATAGAACCTTGGGCGAGTAACTTTCTGACTCTGAGCCTCCTTGTTCTGGTCTGCAGTGTGGGCAGAAAAGCATGTGGCTGGGGGGGGGATGGGAATGGGATTACTGCTGCAACCTCTTTTGGGGTTCGCACCTGGGCATTGATCAGTATCTGTCCTGTGCCATGTTCCTCACGCTCGGCTGTGCGGGGTATCGCAGGGACCCGCCCGAGCAGCACTTCCCAAGGGCAACTCCTGTCCTCCAGGGCCAAGGCTTCAGGGAGTGCCATCTGCGGCATGACAAGACGGGGCAGGGGGAGGAGCCTGGCCTTCCCCGGGCTTCTCCCAGGTGCCCTCCTTTCCAAGTCCTTTCAGGGGCAGGCCCCCAGTTAAAAGGCAGTGGAGGGGGGCGGAGGCCTCAGCTGGCGGGCCGCTCACCAAGCCTTCCCGTGCCCTTCGCAGGCGTGGCTCTTCCCACCTGGGCTGACGTCTATACCTGGCCGCTGGGGGTGACTGTGATGGCGAAGTACCTCCTCTTCCGCGGGAGTCAAAGTGCAGGCAGCACTTTGGCCCCCCGAAGAAAACTGTTGGCTAGATACCGGGTAACTGCCTGGGCCACGGACTTGAGTGAGCGGCCTGGTCTGAGCCACGCCTGCCCTCCGTGGCCCCACAGCCCGACCCTCTCTGCTGCGGCATTTACTGCCCTGCTTTTCTGTTACTGCAGTTTCAGGTCCTCGGGACAGCGGACGCGGCAGCCAGCACACAGTAGGTGTTAATACATCGGCTGAATAGCGATGTGCTCGGCTCTGCTCTGAAGGAGAGACCCAGGCCTGCCCCGGAGGGGAACGCAGGGCTGGATGGGGCACAGCCGGGCTGAGCCCAGAGCCCAGGACGGGACTGAGAAGCTGCCGAACTCCACCTCGCCTTGACAGCCTTAGCGTCTGTCCCATCTCATCCCACTGCCCGCTTCACAAGGCTCTGTAGTCCTGGCACTTGGGAAGGGCAGATAAGCCACCTGTTCAGCTTGCGTCCCCTCAGGGTGGGGGATCAACTTCCTCCAGGGAGATCTATCGTTGCTCCTGGGCAGGATGCATTTTCCGGTTGATGCCGAAACCTTCCTCGCCAGCCCCTTCCCTAGAAGCACCCTGCCCTGTATTCCCTAGAGCTCTGGGCTCCCCGGGCTGCCAGCGCCCTCAGCTGGCGTGGTCCGGGAGTGCAGCTCAGCGGGAAGAGGGCTTCCCCGCCTTCCCTTCACCAAGGAGGCCAAGAGGCCACCGCGGAGAGCCGGGCAGGCCGCTGGGAAGGCACGTGTGCATGTGTGGTGACAGAGACACTCTGAAGGGGATACAGGGACAAGGGCTCAGGAAGAGCCAGCCATGCAATCTCAGGGTGCTCTGGTTGGGGTAGAGCTGCATTTGGGAAGGTGGTGTTCAGATGGGCAGGGGATGGCTGCACCTGACAGTCACCCAGAGTTGTCACCAACCTTCCACTGGGCACAGATATGGGCACCTACACATGCACACACATGCCCGCACGCACGCACTGTCCTCCAGGACCAGCGCTCACTGACACCCTAGCTGGAGGCCAGTACCTGCAGGGGCATCCGCTGACCTCCCCGTGGTCAAGCTAGTCTGGAACTTGCTGGGAGGGAGGAGGTGCCAACTGTCTCCCTTCGTGGTGCAGGGTGGTCTCGACAGAGCCTACACATTGCCTGTGCTGCCCGCGTCCCTGACTCTCTGGCCTTGGGCCTTGGGCCAGCCTCCGCTATTCTTCCAGGGAGCAGAAGCCACCCCATCCCTGCCTGCCCAGCATCCGTGATCTGCACGCTCACCCCACCTTCTCTGCCTCCTGCTTCCTTCTCCCCTTTCCAACAGTAAAGAATGCGATCATGTCCTCACCCTGGGTGCCGGGGTAGCAGAAAGGGCTGCATCGGCTTGCTGGGGCGGGGAAGCATTGTCTAACCAGAAGTGGGGCCCTAAGGGGTACCCGGGCCCTGGAGCAACAGTGCCGGAAAGAAGATGGTTCCTAAGACGAAGTGTTTTCTTCATCTTGGCTGTGTCCTCATGGAGCACAGAAACTGTGGGCGAATCCTGCCTTCCTAAGGTTCAAAGCTCGGCCGGGGAAGCGACAGAGGGTGCGCCCCGACATTTAAGGGGTCCTCAAGGCCAGTGGTCCAGGTACCACAGCCCTTGGCAGGTCTCCCACCCAGGACCCAGAACCCACCCCAAACCCGAGCAGCCTTCCTGGGGCCGGAGTGCGCTCAGCAGCCGGGGCTCAGGGGCACTCACGGGTCGTGTTGTACTTGATGCCGTTGAAGTACTCGGGGCACGGCCTCTCCACGAGGGCGCCGGCTGCGCTCCGGGGCCAGCAGGTCCCGATCTGGTCCAAGGTCGTGTTGCAGTAGGAGTAAGGACCTGGCGAAGGAGAGAGCAGAGCGACGCTCGGAAGGGCGGCCGGACGCGGCTGTCTCGGGACGGCGCTGCCGGCTGGAGCGCGGGAACTGCGCGCCCAAGAGGGAACACACGACGCCGGGGCCACTCGCCTCGCGCCTACCCTCGGGCTCCAGGGGTGGCCCCCAGCCGGCCCAGAGCAGCTCTTCGGCCAGCGCCAGGCTGCAGTTGGCCTCCAGCAGGCTGTGGAACAGTGCCGCGTCCATCGCGCCCCGGAACGGAGCGCGGAGCGGGTGGAAGTGCGCGCCCGACGAGGCTGAGAGGAAGCGGGTACGAGGAGGGGCGGCAGAGAGAGCGCAGGTCGGGGCTCCCGGACGCCGCACCCCGCCCTTCGGGGCAGCCGCGGGGCGCCGCGCCCCACCGCCGGGAGCCGCCGACCGACCTCCGCGTAGGGCCGGGGGCGCGCGGAACCGCCTGTCCACTCGCTCCGCCACGGCCAATGGCGGCGCCAGGGGGCGGGCTCGGGCGGCTCCTCTCCGGCTCAGCCCCCGCTGCACCGCCGGGTTCGCGCTCTCGGTCCCGGCTCCCTTTCCTCGCAAAGTCCGGAGGAGCAGCCGGACTGGGAGTTTGGCCAGGGGTGTTTCAGGGGGTTCCCTGTCCGAGGGTCGAAGGCCCAGGACGGCGGGGCCGGCGAGGAGCTCCTGCTCTGGTAACTCTCTGGCCGCTTCTGCACCGAGGAAGCTGCCGGGCAGATCGCGGCTCGCGGCCCCACTTTCTCCCGCCGAGCTGGGGCGCGGGAGAGGGCGGGGGTGGGGGTGGGGCGGACAGCCCAGGTGCGGGTGTGCACCTGGCAATGAAACGGAGTGGGACCTCCGGAGAAACAGGAAGGCCGGCCAAGAGTCTGGGGAGACCGAGAGGCCCTGACGGGCCCTGGGAGCTGGGGCGGAGACACGCTTCCCAGCTGGCGCTGAGCCTGGTGAGGAGGGACTGGAGGGCCCGCGCGGGCCGGTGCTTGCGGGAGATCCAGGGGCAGCGCCCGGTCTGCCACCCGGGTGATGGGGGATCAGTGTTGTTATTTAATGACACAGGGAGCTCTGAGGGAGGAGTTGGCTGCAGTTAACAGAGAGACTTCAGGCACTCTATCTTCATGGGCAGGGCCCAGAGAGATCCAGTGAGGACGGGGCTCTGTCTGTCTGTCTGTCTTCCTCCTGGTGCTTGGGCACCAGATGAGGGGAAGACACCAAGGCCCTCCCAGGGTTGGGGAAGTTAAAATTCTTCGTAGAGAATTTGCTCCGTTCTCCCAGATGCTTGCTTGTTCTCATACTTCGTTCTGCCTAAACCCTCAGAGTGTTGGGGGGCTGCTGCCAGTCATGCCCACCACAGACACTCCATCGTGGACACAGGACTGGAATGATGACCCCCCACCCAGTTAGGTCCTGGCACTGACTCTTCTTCCGGACATTGTACCTCAGGCAGAGGCCTTGCTGTGTCGTCGAGGGCTTTGGCTATCAGTGAAATGTTCTCTGAGCCCCTTCTCAGCTCTGAGTACATGTGTACATCTTTTATATTTTTTTCTTTTCTCTTTTTCTTTTCTTTCTTTTTTTTGTGGTATTGGGGATCGAACTCAGGCCCTTGTGTGTCCAAGATTGATGGGGTACCTCTTGAGCAAAATCCCCAGCCCCTTGTATTTCTGTCTTTAAGGGCAGGAAAGTTGGGGGTCCAGATCCAGCTGAGCTGGAAGCCCTAGGAACTAGCTCTGTCCCTCCAACCCCCACCATCTTTACTGGGAAGCAAAGGGTCCATAGAAGACTGAAACCCACCCTAAGCAGCAAGGCCTCTGAGCAGGGCAGGCCGAGCTTCCTGCGTGTGTTTGTCTTACTAACCTTCACAGTGACGCTTCTGTCACTGCCAGGCAGAGCAAGTAGGGGAGACAGAGCAAGCCATGGGGCCAGGCCCGAGCTCCAGGATCGCTCCAGGGCCTGCCAGCTGAGCAGCCAGCCAGGTCTGCCCTCTGCCTCCTACATGGGCAGTTAGGGGCCAGCTCCGCTCTGGGAAGCCACAGAGGCGAAGGTCCCTTGGTCTCTGCAGGAAGCACTGCCAGGAGCAGGGAGGACAGGTGAGTCTCAACCCCAGCTCGAAACCTGATCCTGACCCTGTGTGCCACTGCCACAGCTCCTGTCACTGCGAGAGCCTCCTTCGTGCACACAGGAGGCCTCTAACATGCCACATCACAGCACGGGAAGGGGAAACCGATTGGTGTTCTAGATGTCACAGGGGAGGAACTGGAAAAGGTAGGAATCTGAGGACAAATTAATTTTGCAGTTCGCTTTAGTGTTTGCAAATAAGTAAATGAGGATAAAATTGGAAAGAGTCAACACTTTTCTCAATTAAACTTTTCTCAACTAAACCCAACTACAAGGAGACAAAAACAAGTTTTTTGCTTATTAAGGAAGCACAGTTGGCTGGGAGGTCCGTGGGGTGGAGGTACAGGCCAGCCCAGGTGCAGGAACAGGTGTGTTGGGGGCATACTTGGGAAGTCCGTGAGTCAGGTAGGTGGGGACGAGGACAGGGGCAGATAAGTTTAGGGGAGCATGGCGGAGGAGCCCTGTGTGTCGTGAGCAGCCTGTGATCAGGCTGGTGTCCCTGGTTCTGCCTGTCCCCTCTCAGCCCACGTCTGCTGCCAGCTACAGTGCTGGCTCCAGGCCAGCTTACTGCACATCCTCATATATGGCCCAAGTATTCATCACAAGAAGAACGCCAGAGACTCGCACACAGCGTCGCCGTCCCACATCCTGACCACGTTCGCCCCATAATGCAAGTGTCAGCTGGCAAACAATGCATGGGGACAGCACATGCCTTTGCAGCTCTGAGGAGCTGTCCTCTGAGAGACCACACAGTGCGATACTCGGGAGCAGCTGAGACACCATCATGGGGGTTCCTGAGAGTGGCAAGGGGCACAGCAACTCAGGAGGGACCTGAAGGTGCCCTCTGTTTGCTGTGCACCGAGGGCTCCGCTCTAGACAAGTCCCTCTTTACCTTTTTCACAGTTACGATTGTGTCACTCTTCCTACAAGAGCAGCTCCCTGTTGCTCTCTGCTGCTTTGGCATCACAAAGCAGATTCTTCAGGGTAACCTGCCTTTCATCTGGGACCTGCTGCTAAATGTGGGGTGCCTCTCAGAGCCTCTTGTCCCTCCTTGGGGCCACGGTACAACCCTGCATCTGTGCGTGCCGGGCCTTTGGTTTCGGTAGCCAGAGCCACACTCCAGCTGGTCCAGCCCTGTCCTCCGCATCCTTTGGCCAGTTCTCTCGCTCCATCCTGTTGGATTAGGCGGCCTGCCCTGGGGGCTCCCTCTGCCTAATCATCACGGCTGCTGGATGTTCCACTGCCTTCTTGTCCATGTGTAGCTCTGCAGACAGCTGGGCCCTGTTCTGTGATCAGCCCCTTGCCCGTCACTCCAGGGCCAGGCTCAGTGATCACACAGAAGGAACAGAGGCCTTGGGCACGGAGCTGGGTAAGGGAGGACCCTGTCCCCGGCCAGGGCAGCTCCCCTTTTGAGCTTGTGTGTGTGTGCCCATGCATGCACATGTGCATGAGTGTTGGATTCAGAAATTATTGCTTTCTTTCCTTTTTGCTTTGTTTTGTAGTGCTGAGGGTGGAACCCGGGGGCTCATACATGAGAGGCAAGTGCTCTACTACTGAGTTACATTCCCAGCCCATGGAATTATTTCAAGGCATCTTAGGATCCATTCAGAGCCTCACTGTCTATGGACAGAATAAATAATATGCCTCGTGATATATGCCCTATTATTTTTTCAAAGCTATGTATATGGCTGTGTGATGAGTAAAATAGAACTCATCTATTAAAACCCTGCCTGAAGTCCTACTCACTCTTGTGATTATGCACATTTTTCTCTTACTTGGACCTCAGGGACACACAGTTGGATTGGTCATAGTCTTTGATTCATGTACCCTTGTCATCATTAGCCCACACATGGCCTAAATTTATTTTATTTTGGCCTTCTCTTTTATGAACGTTTGTGTGTGCTTAGTAATTGTAAGGAGCCTACCACCCAATCTGAAAATGGATCTTTACCTATTACTTCTGTATTTATCTGTGGACTTCTACCCCACAGGGGATGTTCTCTCAAACGTTGGCTTTCTCATGTTCTTGTTTCTGTGTGCTCCAGACTTCTCACAGGTGTGTGTGTGTGTGTGTGTGTGTGTGTGTGTGTGTGTCACCAGAGTGGAGTGATCTACTAGCCTTTGAACTGGATGCCAGTTATTTTGTTACACTTTCTCTCAGTCAGTGGCCTCAAAGAGCCCACTCTCATGTGGGGACTCGAGCAGCGATTTCAGGGCCTGGCGGGCATCCTCAGAGTTCATACATTCACCTCAGAGTGTGGCTGGTAGAGGATGACGCGTCCCTACAGTGGCTGCTATGCAGTATCCTTTGCGTCATTAGAGATCTGGTAGATGAATATTTAATGACACAGGGGGCTGGGGATTTAGCTCAAGTGGTACTGCGCCAACCTTGGTTGCACAAGGGCCGAGTTCAATCTTCGGTACCACAAAAACACACACACACACATAAAATATTTAATGATACAGGGAAATGTTCACTCTGAGTTATTAGAGAAAAAGGTGTATTATAAATCTATGGACACTGCCTCATTCTGGTTGTATTAAAAATATAAATGAAAAACAGCAGAAAATGCTCCCAAAGATGATTTGAATCCAGGTATGGTGGTGGACTTTGTAATCACAGGCCTGTGAGAGGCTGAGACAGGGGAATGGAGAGGTCAAGGCCACCTGGGCAGCTTAGTGACTTAGTGAGACGCTGTCTCAGTATAAAAGGGCAGGGGCGTAGCTTGGTGTGACGGCCCTGGGAGCGCTGATTCCCCAGTACTGGGTTGGGGGATCCAGCATGAAGGTGTGTGGACCATTAACTATCCAAATCCGGAGTTGTGGGGCAATGAGCATTTACTGATTCCTCTGATTTAAAAATGTCCCCCCCCCCAATTTTACATAAATAATATAGATGCCTTTTGCCAATGAATGAATGAATGAATGAATGAATGATGTCAGAGATTAAGCAGGAGAGGGCTTCGGTTGGAGAGAAGAGGACTCTGGCAAGGGCCACAGAGAAAGGCCTAGGTCACCTGCTCAAGGAGGGGGGACAGGTAGGGAGAAGGTGGTGGGTACCTCAATAGCGCCACCTGAGGGCAGAGCCTAGTGCCGGAATGTTGGGGTCTTCCTAAGCTGAGGGGCCTCTACTTCCCACCTAGTGGCTGCTGGACATGGCCTTGGTCTCTGCACAGTTTCTCCCTTAACCTTCACATTGTGCATCTGGGGTAGGCATGAACTTGACTTCTACTAAATAAGGAAACTGAGGCTCAGGTCATGTTACAGGCTGCACTGTGTCCCTCCAAATTCACGTGCTTAACTCTCAGTACCTCACAATGTAGCCTTGGAGGGTCCCAACGCAATACTACTGGTGTCTAAGAGAAGCCAGGGAGAGACAGACATGGACAGGAGACCATGTGAAAACACAGAGAAGGAGCAAATCTTCAGAGAGGGCCAACCCCACCAACAACCTGGGCTTGGATTTAGCTCCAGATCTGTGATGAGATACATTTCTGTGGATCAAGCACTTTGTTAGAGAAGCCCTGGGAAACCAATCCAGGGGACTTATCTAGGGCCACATAAGAGGTAGGATCAGAATGATGGTGGAGACACCTGAGCTCTTGGCTGCCCCCCTGTGTGGAGGCCAGGTAGCAACACATTCTTTTTTGACCCCTGCCTCAGGCTGCGTTGCATACCAGGGCCCAGGCCTGGCTGCCACTTTGGTCTCCTTGAGTCCTGATAGTTGCTCCGAGATCCCGGAACAGCCATGACAACGCCCTGGCCTCCTTCTCTGGAGTTCCTATGGATGTAGCCCCTAGAAGGCCAGGTCCTAGAAGCATTTAAAGAAATCTCTCCAGACCATGACCCTGGCTCCCTGCTCAGACATGCAGGGCCACTCCGACTCTACGAATCAGCCGTGGGAAAACTCAGAGGCTCATGGCTCAGGGCCTGACTGCTGCTTTGCAGGTCCTTGCCAAGGTGTTCCAGCTTGTGTCTAGGGGTCCCCAAAGCATCACACAGTCAGAGATGGGGTCTTTCAGAGGTGGCTGAATCTAGAATATGCAAATGATTCTTGGTGTAATGCTAGGATTAAGGGTGGGTGATTACTAAATCAAAGCATTGATTGGTTTGGTACTGCCGTAATCCCAGTAGCCTAGCCAGGATATAAAAATGCATAGAAAAATCTGCTAAGCTCTCTTGGTTGTTTTGCTCCCTTCTACCCACCATGAACTGTTTTTCCTCTGCCATTGCCTATCTGCCATGCCACCCTTCTTTGGAGCCAGCCAAATGCAGTCTGAAACCTCTACAAACTGTGAGCTAAACATTTGTTCTTTTAACTTTGGGAGGTGGGTATTTTGTGTCAGCAATGAGAAAAGTAACTAGACCACAGAGTGATACTCGTAGCCACAGCAGCTAGAGGTGGTCTCACATCTTCTGCCAGTCCTTGCCTGTCCCCCAAGTTTGGGAGTAGAGGGGATGCTTTTCCTCTGGCTCTTGAATGACTATCTGGCCAATTTCCTTGGGTGACCATGGGAGACTGAGCACGAGAAGAGGGTTCCCTGCCAATCTCTCTAGCACTGAGGAAGAGCCTGAGGCCCCATGGAGAGCCTAGCAAGGCAAATCCAGCCAGGACTGGCAGTCGGGGTTCTATGCACCACCCACCAGCTCTCCTTCCCAGGCTGTGGACCCCCCCTCCAGGGTCTGCTACAGGGAGGGGTGTGCATACCTGAGGAGTCAGCCAGGGACACCGTGGTGTGGCAGTACTGTTCCAGCAGGGACCACATGGGCTGTTCTCTGGGGACCTGGCTCAGCCTGGCCACCTGGGGAGAGCAGGGGTGGGGGTCAGAGGCCAGCACATACCTGCCCCAGCTCTCTTGTGTCACTGGGCCCTCACATCTCTTACTTCTGACAGAGAGGAAACTGAGGCAAAGCTGTGTGGCTCGGTGGCTTAGCCTGAAGCGCTGGGGAGGCCACATGGTTCCATGCAGTGGTATCTCCAGTCAGGATTCTGTGCGTCTGTACTTCGCTTCCACAGCTGTCTTTCTGCCACCGAGTGCGATGTGCCTCTGGGATAGGGCCCTCATCCTGCCATCAGAGTCACGTGGGGGTCTCTATGAGCTGTTCATCCCCTGGGCAAATGGGCCCTGGCTGGGGAACTGTGAGTCTCCTCAGGGTGCCCCACCTTAGATTACCAGGAGCAGAGGGAAGACAGGAGCATGTGACTTCAGTGAATTTTCCTGCCACGCAGGGAAACAGGCTGTTATACTGGATCTGGGAAAGCTGAGCAATTCCTGGAGAGGGGAGATGCGAAGGATGGGGGCCACCAGAAGGAGGGGGAGTGGAGAGGCATGGGCAGTGCACACACTGCCGAGGGTGCGGGGAGCCCCTCAGCATAGGCTTCTTGGGCATCAGTCTGCTGCCAGCTGGGGTGAGCTGTACCAGGGTGGGGAGGGATACTCCGGCCAAATTTGCATCTCTGATGCCAGCTCCTTCTAAAGGTAGCTGCCAGACTTGTAGATCCACTGCTCAGGTGATTTCCTGCCTGATCATCACTCTGGCTGAGGGCACCTTTCCCAGAGCTCAGGTGACATGGGGCTGGCTGTCCTCGCCGTAGAAATGTGTCTCAGGCTGTTGCTAAGTCTTCCTGATGGAGGTGGCCCAAGGTCACCAGGCTAAGCATCCGTGTGTGTTGTGTGGGCCTGGACAATGTAGATAATCACGTCAGAAGTGGATTTGGAGATAAATCTCAGGTTCTGGCTCTCTCTCCTGAAACTTCTCCCTCTGCTGACCCAAAGAGCTGGCATAGCAAGAGGTCTTCACTCTCTTCAGGGGCTGTTTGGGTGGATTTGACTCAGTTCAAGCCCATAGCACACCTGGGTGGAGATGGGTGGGCAGGGAAGAGGGGAGGGCAGCACGGGTCTTGCCCACAGCATGTGTGGTAGACAGTCCTGCTCTCAGAGGTGATCAAGCACAGATGACCCTGTGCTCAGGGCTGGGGAGATGCTGCTTCTTAGCTGTGTGGCCTTGGCCAAGTGACTTCGCTTCTCTGGCCTTAGTCTGTTCATCTCTAAACTAGGGGTAGTACCCGCCCTGTAGGATCTTCGTGTGCATTTGATAATGGGTTGTCAGGAGCTTGGCGCATAGAGGTCATGATCCAAATAAAGGCTCTTGTCAGGGACTTTAGGGGGATCTCACTAGAGAGCTCAGAGATGGGGTACCTGAAGGCCCTGTAAAGCTCCTCTCTGGAAAAGCCTCCTCCTTCGCCAAGTCTCAGGCAGTGTGGACCTCTCACCCTCAGCACGCCTCCGCGTCCCCTGAGCACACGGCCTCTGTTTCCGTCTGAGCTCAGCAGGGGCTGTGCGTGGCGAACACTTGTGGAGAACCCGAGGGCTCGTGTTCGGAGCTGAGACCATGGGTAGGGACTGCGGGGCGGAGGAAGCCACTCCAAGGCTTTCCCGAGTGGGGAGATGCGGGAGGGTGGCGGCCACAGGTGTGTGGAGCTGGGCCGTTCCCCATGCCTTGCCCAGTGCCTCTTGTCACATCTCTCCTAATACACCAGTAAATGTACCCAGAAATGCTTCCCTGAGCTCTGTGCACTATTCTTGTCCATTTTGGACCCGGGAAGGGGATGTGGTGAAGTGGAACAGCTACCCTGGTTGGGGGCGAGGCATGGGTTCTCAGGCCTTAATCCACGCCCTGTCACCCACTGACGACGGACAGATCCTTTCCCTCTGTCCGCCTTTCTAACAGTGCAGGCCACGCGCCCTCTCTTATCCCCACAGGGGCCAGGTGTGCAGGGCAGGAGGGTCCCAGGCTATCTGTGAGGGTAACAGGAGTTACTGACCCACTGCTTACACTAAGGGGGATTCCTATAAAACACAAGGCTGTCCTCCCGACCCACTGGGAACTTTCCGGCCTCCAGCCCATGCCACAGGTGTCCCAAGAGCTACTTCTATCTTTGGTCCATCAGAACTGTGCTCCCCTTAACTCCACAGGCTGAAGTCCCTTCTTTGTGTCCTCTTACTTCCTACCTGCTGAAGGGAGCTGCTGGTGGCTCTCGGTGGTGTGTCCTGAGGTTCTTTTTCTGTGATGAGTTGATAAATCCACTCCATGGGGTGGAAGGGTGAACGGAGGTCCCTTTCTTTTCACTAAGGGACGTCCTGGGACTATGTCCCATTTCATGACTTCCATCTGATTTGAGCAAAGAACCTACGATGTATAGAAATACCAGGGGAGGGTGTAACTTCAGACTGGGCCTTCTCTCTGGGCTTTCAGTTTTGGGCTCGCCCTACACAGTGCAGTTGGTGTCCCCAGGAAACTGAAAAAACTGCTTGCTGTGGAAGAAACCTCACCTTTGGTGTCAGAATGTGTGAACGTAGAGAGAGAGTGTTTTCTTTGTACCAGTTCTGATGACAACATTTTGGACTTTGAACTGATCGGCTCTTCACTGAGCAGAGAGCTTCTCACAAGCTTGACCATAGCCCAGGGTCCACATCTGTCTCCAATTCCCAGCCCCAAGCCTAGCCCACAGCAGGAGCTCAACAAATGGTTGCTGACTGACTGACTAGATAGATGGATGACACCACAGTCCCTTGGCCAGGTGGGGATGCCCCTCACCTCTGATTCTGGGAGCCCCAGCCCTGGGAGTTTTGCCTGTTCCTCAAGTTTCCTTGTCTCCTGAGTTTTGAGGCAAGCCTGAGTGGAGGCCTGGATCCTGGCCTTAGCTGCCCTGAGCCTGGAATGGAACATCCTCACTTCAGAAGAGGGCAGGGAGGCCCTGGCTTGGGAGGAGCAGCAGGTCAGAGCCCAGCCTTCAGCTGCTCTTCCTCCACCTTGGGTTCTGTCCAGCCACAATCTATGTCCCACAGGCCACACAGGCCTCCAAGGTGCCACCTGGCAGGAGCCAGGGGGTCTGGCCCAGCCTCTTTTTCCCTCCCAGGCCTGGCAACAAGTTTCCATCTAAATTTAGCTCTCTATCTCAGCTAGAGAGATTTACTAGACCACAGGTCCCTGGGCCCAGGCTGCCAGCAATGGGCAGGACCTAGGGATGACTCCCTGGCTGTCTCCTCCCCATGCTGCCCAAGGTCAGGGAAGGATTCAGGAGAGGGAGGTCTCCTTCCTAGGGCTTGCCGCTCTCATTCACTGGTTTCCACTGAGCTAAGCTCCAGGAGGATGCCAGGGAGGAGCAGAGGAGAGGAGGGGAGAAGAGAAAGAAGAAGGAGGAAGGAGGAGGAAGGAGGAGGAAAGGGAGGGAGGCAGAATCTGTCCCTCAGTAATTGAGGAGAGTGGGAGGGACCGGAAGTCTCATGAGGAAGTAAGTGATTACTCTCTGGGCCAGCTTCCTGGAAGGGGAGACTTTCAGTGCTCAGTTATAATTCACATAATGGGGGTACTGAGTGATGACCAAAGACTCCTGCAGCTTCCTGAAGCCTTTGCAGCTCTGCGCCATTACCTGGCAGGTCTAACTTCCTTCCGGTCCCCTCCTCTGTCCAGTCCCAAGCCAGCCTCCAGGAATGCCTCTTCCTGTCTTCTCCTTACCCTTGAGGGCATGAGCCCTTCTCTGCCTTCATTCTCCCTTGTCTGGCTGCTGAAGAGACACGTCTGGGGAGCGGTAGTGGGAAGGAGGTACATCCACAAGGCCATAGAGAAGTCACTCTGTCGAAAATCACCTCCCTGATTATCAATTTGTCTAATGTCCACTTTGTGTAGTAGCCACCCTTGTCTGATTTGTTTTGGCATCTGTGTGAATGTTCTAAAAATAACTGACATGACAATTACCTTTTTGTTCAGAGATCTTGAGTCTGTTTGGGATCCTGGCCCTGCCCTTTACCGCCCCTGTGAGCGTGGCACAGGAACTTACTGCAGCCTCTTCCTCTGAAGGGTGGGCTTGCCAGGACCTTATCTCCTTGAGTTGTCATGATGCTTCATGATGTATATCAGTCCCTATGACAATGAAGAGCAGCTGTGTGCTAAGGGCAGTTGACCAGCAAAACTAATGAAATAAGCCGACTGAGTAACTTTCCTTCCTTGACCCCTGCAGGCATAAAACAACAGCTTAAAAATTAGAATTTTTGAATAAAGTGATGTTAGCCAAACTGGCTAAGGGGCCTTAAAATGCTTACAATTAGATAAAGTAGAAAATGACCGTAAAGAGGGTATAGCATCATTCGCAAAGCTCTGCCCATCTGAGACTTCCTGGGAACGCTGAATTGAGTAGGCAATGTCCTCCGACAAATTTGTTTTTTTTTTTTTGTTTCGGTTTTTAAAAAATACTTAAACACTAACAAAATGGCAAAAACAGAGACCAAATTAGCTGATTAGGTTAGAAAGCACTCAGAAGGGAGTTAAATTCTGAGGAAAAGTCATTAGATAAATTGACTTCTGGTTGATGGCTCTTGAGCCCCAGCTCCACAGACTTGTGCACAGGCTGCTGGGAGGGAGAGGGTGCATGGGGGGCTGGGCAGGCTCCCGAGGGTCCAAGCTCCTGGGACAGGGCCAAGCTGGCCCAGGACTTCCCCTGTCCCTTTGGCTCTTCGCTGAGCTTTCTTGGGCAGATGGCCCCACCAGAAGCCAGGACCTGGCTCAGGAAGCACAGACATGCTGCCCTGACCCACTCCTGACCTGGGGGCAGAGTCTCCCTGTCCAGAAGTGAGGGGCTGGGTCAGCTGAGGAGGGGGTCTCAGCAGAAGTTCAGGGAAGGTGCTTGGGAGGTCCGACTTCAGGCATTCGGATCTACAAGCCATGCACCCCTCCTCTGATAGGTTTGGGACCGAAAGTGTTTTGGGTTATGGAGTCTTAATGGGTTTTGGAATGTTTGCCTTGAGCATCTCTACTCAAAGATTCCTAATTCAAAAAGAAGTTTTGGATTTTCGAGCACTTCAACTCTATTGCTTAGCCTTGCAGAACCTCTATTTTCGATCTGTAAATCACCTCCCTAGAAAATGAATAAGGCCCTCAGCACAGCACCTGGCACACAGGACAACTAGCACTGTGGGCTCCCCTGCAGCTCCCCAAAGGCCTCCGAGGGTTCCAGGTGGGTCCTCCAGGTTTTCAGGACGGACTGTGTCAGGGTCACTGCCAGCTGGGACTTTTCCAGTGCAAGTTAGACCTGGTCTGTCTTGGGCTACCCCATTTCCTCCCCTGCTGACCTGCCACCTGCCACCAGAGTCCTGTCAGGGCACTTTTTCTTAGATCCAGTTTCCAGACTTCATAGACACACACTGTTTCTTTGTCATTCATCCTATAGGTCCCCTTCTGGGCCCCAAATTCTGGGAGGCAGGGGCCGTGGGAGGGTTTCCACAGCCGGCATCCTCACCGTTTGTCCTTGTTAAACATGGTTGCACAGGGAGAAGGCTGGAAGCCAGGCCCTCCCGGGCTGCCTTCCCTCCCACTGGCAGCTCCTTGTCTCATGTTCTCATTTCCCAGGGAGCAGGAATCTCAGAATAGTTGGCCAAGGATGGAGAAATCAATCCTATTACCACGAAGGCCCAGGGCGAGGAAGGTTGGGCTTAGGGGCCAGAAAGTTCCTCTCCAGCTGGGTACGTGTTGAGTAATTTTGGGCAAGGGACTAGTTTGTCTCAGCCTGGGACCATCAGGAGAGGTTAGCCAGGGCTGGGCCGACTCTGAGGGAAGCACAGCCCCGAGTTGGCCTCAGAGGCCTCCTGTCCTGACGCCCCAGAACTCAGGGACTCCCTCACACTTTCCACCTGGCTGGGCTCTGGAGCAGCAACTTGAAGCTCTCTCATCTAATGGGCCTGAGTCTGGGTGGGAGGGCAGAAGGCAACCCCACCCTAGGCCTAAGGTCTTGTGGAAGGGTCCTTACTAGGACAAGGTGTGTGTGTGTGTATAAGTTATCCCAGCTTGCCTGGGGGTGCAAGGTGGACAGAGAACCCAATCCACAATGTCATCTACCCCTCAAGATGTCTGCAATGCCATCCAAAGGACCTGGCAGGTGTAGGGACCATTTGCCCACTGGGCAGTGACCATGTACCGACCTCCCAGCCCTGCCAGGTCCCCAGGAGAGCAGTGTCTCTGATGTTTTCATACCTGGCACATGACCACAACCAGAGTTCACCAAATGTGCTTTCCTTGAATCGTGTCAACTTCTCCTCATAACAGCCCTACTCAGGAAGCACCAATATCATCCTCATTTACCAAGGAGGAAACAGGCTTACAAAGTCAGTCATCTGTCTGAGGTCACATGTTAAGTGACAAAGGGAGGATTTGACAAAGGGAAGGTTCTCTCAGCAAAGTGGTTTCACCAGTCTGTGAATGCTCTCTATCTGTCCACTGTGTGACTTTGAAAAAAGTATTCGTTCGTGTCCACCTAGGGACACTGAGGCCTAGACGCTGTCCCGGAGGCCGGCTTCCTTCATGCCTTCTGACCTGCTGTGCCCTGTACAAGGCTCTCCCGGTTCCTCTCTCCCTCCTGCATCATTTTAAAGTTGTAGTTCTTATTCATCAGAAGTGTGGCCAGCGTTCCTGTCTCTAAAACAGGGAAAAGGCCTGAGGCAGATTCTGGGGCTGGTGCCTCAGCCTCACCCTGGCTCTTCTCTTTCTAGCTGCTCTAGGGCTTCAGCCCAGTCATGTAGTGATGGCCATGGGATAGAGTGTGGGTGAGGGAGTTCAGAGACTTGGGGACCCCTCAGAGAAGTGGGCTTGCTCCTGCTCCTTGGTGCTGGGCTGATAGAAGGCGTGGCATAGGAGAGGCAGTGGGTAGAAGCCACTCTGCAGTGGTCTGCTGGGTGATACGGCGGTCAGATCTGGGGTGAGGGGGGCTGAGGACCCTCAGGGGGAAGTAAGGGGACCTAGAGAGGAGAAGAGAAAATGGGAAGCAGACAAAGAATATCTAGTCTTGAGGAAGGACAGGTCCTGGATACTAGACTAGGGTGTCACCCCAGAAGCCTAGGCTGGTCCCCAGGGGCCTCCCTATCCCATTCCAGCTGGCGACAGATTTTCCTGGCCCGTGACCTCCAGCCTTACCCAAGCATGAGAGCTGCATCCCAGCATCAGCTTGAGGAGGGACCCAGCCCAGCCGCCAGCCCCGAGACTGCCCGCCCATCCCTCTTCACTGTGGCCCAGCTCCCTGACCCCAGTGCACTCAGCTGGCTCCCCGCACTTACTTGGATCAGTGGGAGCAGACAGGGCAGACACAGGAGGAGGAGCCGTGGGACATGAAGGAGGCTTGGGGGCCGCTGGGGATTCCCCATGTCACTGTTAGGAGCTAGGGACCAGAGTCCATGCCCGGGGCAGCAGGCCACACCCCTGCCAGCTCCTTCCCCAGCCCCTTTCTTCCCTACCAGCCCAGGAGCGGAGGCCGAGGTGAGGCCCTGGGCACTCAGGACAATCTCCACCCGCCTCCACCAGGGCAGCGGTGACACCGCCCCACAGCCCGCCCCTTTGGGTTATTTATAACCCATGCTGGGCAGCTGCCTTTGCCCTGGCAGCCAGGGGCCCAAACTGCCCTCCAGCCTGCAGAGCAGGGGTTGATGTCTTGCGTGCTCACCCTGCAGCCCCTGAGGCAGAGAGGGGCTCTGAGGCTGGGTCCCCACCTGAGGACAGAGGGTGCTGCTCAGGTCCTCCTCCGCGGCAGCAAGAAACCAGTGACCGGGGGGCTTTGCACAGGTGAACCCAGGATGCCGTCTGTATTAGTGGTTGCAAAAGAGCAGAACGAATGCAGGACACAGACATTTGCAAGAGTAGTTTACAATATTTGCCCATAGAGTTGAATGTGACAGAGTGCAAGAGATCTATCCACATGCTAGCGATCCAAAGAATCCAGGTGAGGCCTGGATCCCCCGCCAGTGTCTTGCAGGAGACCAGCCAAAGGCCTAGAGCTCATGGCAATGTTCTCATAGGTCCTTATCAGGGAGCCGAGGAATTCATGACGGAAGACAGCAGGATCAGTGCTGGATGCCCAAACACTGGCGGAGTGCGAGGCGAGGTGGGCTGCACTGGCCTGCTGAAAGGCTGATGCTGGAAGCAGAAGAATCTTCCCTGGGATCCAGAAGGCAATGCTCAGGGTGAAGGCGAAGGTGAAGCCCAGAACTCTTCCCAAGAAAACAACAGTCATCCTCAGCAAAGATGAGGACCAAGCTCAGACAGAGAGGACAGGTGAAGGAAATCAGCAAAAATCCTCCCCCCTGCTCTCTTTTCGTACGGTTCCGACAACAGTCCTCCTTAAGTGGGTCTTCCACGCTCAAAGCCACACTGTCTCAATCCAGCTGAGTGTCCTCCCTGAAGCTGACCATTCATTAATTAATCAGGACACCATCAGACTATATCAATGCCACCTTTGCCTGATTTTGGCAACTGCAGGCTGGGTAGGTAAGGGGCTGCTCTTATTGTTAGAGAATACACATTTAGGGTTAAAGAGGCAGCACTCCAGTGGTTCAGAAACACACACACAGACAGACAAATAGGAGAATCAGTCCAGCGGAGCTCAATGTAAATTGTTGGTGAATGTGTATATGGATATGATTTGGACCATTCTCCAATTTTTCTGTACCTTTTAATGTACCTATTTCTGTACCTCATACCAAAATGAAAGGCTAAAAAGCAAATAAAAAGGACAGTCAGTGACAGGAAATACAGCAATGCTCTGGTCCACCCAGTGATTTAAGTTCCACAGACTGGGTCAGGGTGGGGGGGCCAGCATCAGGGAGTCAGGAACAGAACTGTGCTCAGGTGGGGACAGTGTGAGTCTTCCAGAGCCACCAAGCAGCTTCAGAGCCACCTTAAGTCATGGGCTGGTGCAGGGGGTTAAAAATCTTGAGCTCACAATCCCCAGCACCACCAAAAAAAAAAAAAAAAAAAAAATCTTGAGCTCAGGCCAGCACTGGGTTGTTAGGATCTCAGAGGAAAGCATCTGAGGAATGTGGTTAAGCAGTGAGGTGCTTTCCCTAGAGCTGCTGCCCTGGCTGGTGCGAGAGGCCTTGGAGAGCTCAGCCAGAGTTGGAGAGACTCAGACGCACAGGGTCCCCCTGGCCTCCCTGCCGCTAGCTCTTTTCTGTCTTTCGAGGCCTCCCCTTCCTCCAGCCAGGCCTCCTGACTGCTCCAGCTCCCACTTTCCCTCCTCTGGAGTCTCACAGTCTCGAGGACGAAATCACCGCTGCCTCTCTGAGGCACCTCACAGAGGGCTGTGGTTGTGCCACGGCTGAATTTGGACGGGCCCCATTTTCTCTCCTCCTTTCCCCCCTTCCCTCCTCTTTAGCACAGAGCTCGCCCACTGTGGGAGAAGCTGGGCAAAGGCTGACCAGGTGTCCCTGTTCATTTGAAGGCCTAGAAAATGGCTTTGCCGGGCCTGGCAGATGGGCTTGGTCAGAAAGGGCTATTGTGGGAGGTATAGGACTCAGAAGGCCTGAGGTGAATAGGCAGGCTTGGAAAAAGTGGATGGGTCAGTATGAGGTGGCACAGTTCTGGGGGGGGTCATGTGGGCATCTCTATGGGGTGCTTCATGGCTTCCCAGTGGGCGCTGAGAGCAAGGCTGTACTATCGAGGGCAACTTCACAGACTGTGGGCAAGACAAGGATGGGAGCCCAGGAGTGCAGGACACAGGTAGCTGTGACGGGAAGTGAGGCATAGATTGGGCTGTGGGCAGCCAGCCCAGCACATAAGGCAGGTGGTTTCGTGGGGCACTGTGCAGGGCTCAGACTGATGGGGAAGGGGCTATGTGTACTCTGGCCAGAGGAGTCAGGTGGGCAGTTCAAGGAGCAGGGCAGGTGCAGATGGCTTGGCTTGGGATCTGGCTGGGGTAGAGACCGTGGATCCCCGTGGAAGGAGGTGTGATTGATTCTTTATAGTTACATGGCTTAAGCAAAGGATATCTTACTGTTCTAGAGGCCGAGGGACCCAATGTTGAGCTGCCCACGGGGTTGGCTGTGATTCAGGCCCTTTTGGATTATAGATGGCAGCTGTGTCCTCACATGGCAGAGAGAGGGCTTCGGTCTCTCCCCACCTGGGTCTCTACGCAAGTGTCTGCAGCTAACCCTAGACACCTCCTGAAGTCCTGCCTCCACATACATCACACTGGAGCTCAGGACTTTTACTGGGAAAATGTAGATAGCTCCTGGCAGTCTTTCCCACGACTTTCCTCAGATTCCCCAGTAGAGCCCTCCCCCTACTTGGACCCTCAACCCTCCCACTTTGGAGAACCACCTTCAGGAACTAGAATTATTTTCTGCCCAAAGAGATCCCAAAGTACTCAGGAGTTTTTCTTTTCCCAGCTCCCTTGAGGCCATCCCAAGCGTCCCACTGACTGGTG
>PVIC010009859.1:0-44656 GCA_004025085.1 Thryonomys swinderianus
AAGTTAGTTCAAAAGAAAAATATAAATTTCCCTTTTTTGGGGAGAGGCATTGATTTTGTTTGTTTGTTTGTTTTTGAGACAGGTTCTCACTCTGTCATGCAGGCTGGCCTTGAGCTCAGCATGTGGCTCAGGAACTTGAACTCTCCACAATCCTCCTGCCTCCCCTCCCTAGTGCTGGGAGTACAGGCTTGAGCCACCATGCCTGCCCTATATTTCCCTTCAACCTTCACATTTTGAGAAAAATATGTCATTTTTGGCAAACATTCACATGTATTCCATGTCTGGTGTCCACATGTGTATATGGAGGTGAGCATGTATATTGTGTTTGTACATACACACACACTATTTGTGATCCCTTTAATGTACTGTTGCCCCAACAAACAAATCTTATTACGTTCCTTCTGCTATTCCCTTCCTGTTAAGATGGGGCTGAAAGAGCTCAAGGGCTCAGTTGCCATAATGCTGTAGACACAGTCCAGTAGATGTACTTCACTGTTCTAATCCAGTTGGACTGCTATAAACAAATACTAACCTATGTGGCTTTTAAACAGTAGAAATTTACTTCATGATGTTCTGAGGCCCAGGAACTCCAAGATTAAGCCACTGTCAGATTTCATCAGAGCCTGTTTTCTCAATCTTGGAGAACCCCTTCTAATTATGTCTTTGCATAGTGAACAAGGCAAGAGCCACTAGGACCTCTTTTTTTTTTTTTTTTTTTTTTGAGACAGGGTCTCGCTTTGTAGTTCAGGCTGGCTCTGAGCTCACTATGTAGGCCAGGCAAGCCTGGAACTCAGGAATCCTCCTGCCTCTGCCTCCTGAGTGCTGGGATTACAGGCATGAGCCACCACGCCCGGCACTGTGGTATGTGGTATTGATGGCTGGTGGGCTTGAGTCACCACGCCCAGCATTGTATGTTGTTACCGGGATGGAACTCAGGGCCTTGCGCTTGCAAGGCAGGTGCTGGAACCACTGAGCTAAATCTCCGGTCCTAGGACCTCTTTAATAACTACCCTAGGACCTCTTTAATAAAGGGACTAGTCCCACTTCTTAAAGATCTAGCCCTTATGATTAGATTTTTAACATACAAAACTTTGTAGGAACAGAACATTCATATCCACAGCACCCACCAATCCCTGAAGACAAATTCAAAGCTCATTATACCATGTTCTTTCTAAGCAACTGGCCATTGGTCCTGGATTTCAACTCTGTCAACCATCTATTAATATAAAGGTAAATCATGTTCACCATTCCCAGGACTCTGCTTAATAAAGATGTCTCTCCTAAGAGGTCTGCTGTGGGTGAAGACACTGCTCACAGTGCCAGGCAAGACCTGTATCCATAGCAAAAGAATAGTACAGTTCAATCAGCATCATAAAGCAGTAGAACCTGGCAAGGAAATAAGCATTCAAAGCATACAAAAATATCTTAAGAGTGGAACTAAGTGAACTAAGTGGGGAAATCTCTGAGAGTGGAGGAGTGAGGAGATTTAGTGACTGGCAAGAATATTGGTTTGTTTTCTGGCCCAGTGTTAGGATTTTGAATTTTTCATTTAATCTTTTTAAAAATTGATTTTATCAGTACATTTTATATACACATTATGATCACAGTTGTCTCGGTAGGAGTGCACCATACATAAGAAAACATCTTTGGTTGTCACTGTACATGAAGAAAGATGAGTTCAAGGCCAGCCTGGGCTACATGGTGAGGTCAAGACCAGCCTGAACTACACAGTGCGAACCTGACTTTTAAAAAGAGTTCATAAAAGAAAAAATATAAAGAATTATTCATCATTTTACATGACCTTGGAGCCTTCAGAAGTAAAAGTCCAATGAACCCAAGAAAAGCATTTTTATGCTTAAGTTCTATGAAGGATGGATAGTCACAGAGAAATGTGACAAAGGAGTAAGGTCTAACGGAAGATCATAGGGGAAACCCAGCAAGCTCTGTCTGTTCAGATTCTTCTTGGGCTCTCTGTTTGACATTCCTCTCTCCCAAGGGAGAGGAAGGAGAAAGGTGTTAAGAAATTTTCTAGGTTTTGTGGCTTCCTTGGGAGATGAAGATTTCTAATTTCAATGACTTAGCTTGTGATGGGCAAATTTTGATTTGCATGGCATGTTTTGGGGAAGAGAGAGGAGCATGGAACAGGAAGCTGGGAGGTCAGAGTGGTCTGGCTTCATAGTCTCTTCTGACTTTATTAAGTTAACATGCTCAGCATACCGAGGTGCCATGCTGTAGGTATGAGCTCAGCATCATAATGGGAAGAACCCCGGGCCATCACAGGCAGGAGAAGCAGGAAGCTAATGGTTCTACAATGGATGGTACAGTTCCGTCCAAGCACAGTTAACAAACCCCAAAAGTTGACTGAGAAATAGCTACTGAATTTCAGGTTTTTGAATAATTTATACAATGTGAATTCAAAGGTACAGAGGCATTTAGACACCTTTTGTACCTCCACAACAGTGGCAATTTATAGATACAGGTAATTTTGAGTATCTTGAGTTTGAACCAACTTTCGTATTTTTAAAAATAGTATAATAAAAATTCACAGAGAAGGCTTAGTGCAGGTATTCTTAGAAAAATAATTTCCTTAACATTGTCATCCCAAAATGGATAGACAGACTAGCACAAAGCCAGCATTCACAGGGCTCTGACATTTTTCTTTTTAAAAAGCAGTTTCCCTTTCACTGACATTTACATTTAAAAGCCCAGCAATGGAGCAGGGAGCTGATTGATTTGGAAAGCGTGGATAGGAGATAATGAGGCCTCTACCGTGCTCTTTCTGGTGATGGGTAATAAATGATCTATTCCTGGCCAAAAGCAAAAAAGATGAGGCAGTTTCTGCCTTTCAAGGCAGGAATTTGCATGGCATTTAAACTAGAAGTCACTCAAATACCGACTTTCTTCTGCTCACTACAGCAGATTTTCATATTAACCTTGATAATGCAGGAAAAAGACTCTGGTAGGCATTTCTTGTGTCAGACACATTAATGGTTGCTTGCTTAAATTTCTCAAAGTGCTTTAGACACAGGAGCCAGCAAAGCGAAAATTGAATCTGTAAGTGGATTGGGGCTACCTTGACCTGCCGAATGGGAGAGGCTTAGAAAATTCAAGTCAGAAAGCTAAGCTGACCAGCCTCTCTCAGGAACTAATAGGCGTGCTTCATGAAGAGGCTGACTCTGCATGGCCACGAGGTGCAGTATCACCAGAAGACTGGGAATGGGAGGAGGCTCTGCTCGGAGCAGGAGCTCAGGCTCTGCCTTCTTGGTTGCTGTAAAACTCTCCCAAATCAGTTTTCCTCATCTACAAGCACAGTCCAGGAGTAACACTCACCTTGTCACTGAAGATAAAGGAGCTGAGGCTTGTAAACTCAGAAGTCAACTCCAACTACTTTCTATCCTTTAGAACAAAACTACCCCAGAAATGTTCATTGTAGCTTCATTGGTAGAGGCCTTCTGCAATCAAAATAGTGGGGCATGCGAATCCTTCCTTTCATTACAGAAAAAGTAGATCCTCTTTTCATCTATTAGGGGATGTAAAAGCACAAGAGGTCTGTCCTCGCAGTCACATGAATAGGCAGAAAATTCTGTTGACAGAGTGGTTGTCCTTTTCATCAGGATCCATTTATTGTTCTAAATTAACTTCTGACTCTTGTCAAGAAGCCACTGACTCTCAAAATCAGGCTTGGAACAGGATTCCGTGCTTCCAGATTATATCCTGGTACTTCCCTTGAGAGGGCAGGCTGCTCCTGAACATGTTTTTTAAAAACTAAGATCCTTCCTTTAGAAACCTCGAGTATCAACAATGGCTAAAAGAGAGTGAAGCCAAGCAGTCTCTTGGGTCCTTGAAATGTGATATATATTATACTAATTGGACATTTTCTAGACAGATCTATGTGGAATGACTCTAAGGGTATTTATCTTAATTTGCTCCTTGGAGGAATATTTAATTATCATTTTTTAGGTGCTTCTTAAGTTGGTTGCTGTTAAACTGTGTCTGAAAATAAACTCTTTCCTCCTTGATTTTCCCTCTGGGGTCCATCAAGAGATTGACTTTCAGGCAGCTTAATGAGAGGCAAGGGTCCATCTACATTGCTTAAGGGGCAGTAGGAACTGTACTAATTGCCAGAGGCCTGAGTGCTGCTGGAGCCCTGCACGGCACACCGGGCATAGCCATCCACCCCTTGTCACCAATCCTGACCACAAAGGAAGAGAGGACTTTAGGGGACCATGGAATTCTGACAACTGCCAGTGACAAGCCTGCAGATGGACATGTCTGGGCAACATCACATTACAAATTAGGTTGTAGGAATGGTTGGCACAATTCCAGAACACACAGTTTTATTGCTGCCCCTGTGTCTATAGACATTTTGCCACTAATACACTCAAGAGAATGTGTGTTGACTTTCCAAAGAACTCCTACAGGGGGAGCAGTATGGAAAGGCCAACCAAGTAACAAAGAGGTGGAGT
Organism: Thryonomys swinderianus; assembly: GCA_004025085.1. Classification (NCBI taxonomy): domain Eukaryota; kingdom Metazoa; phylum Chordata; class Mammalia; order Rodentia; family Thryonomyidae; genus Thryonomys; species Thryonomys swinderianus. The sequence continues at coordinate 4,467 of PVIC010009859.1, forward strand.
TGGAGGGGCTGGGGCAGAAACAATTTAAAATTAATTCATCCTGAATTCATTAGGTGGGATTTCATCAGCTCAAATGTGTCAGAGAGAATGCTAGCAATGGAAAAAGAAATTTACCCACCCCATTTTCTGTACCGTATAGAAACAGTTAACTAGGATATTGTAGAATCAGGGGCCTTAACAAACTGAAACTGAATATAGCAAGCAGCCTTGTTTATAAACTAGAGTAAGGCCACCTGGTCAGGATTTGCTCCCTGTTGTGACCTGAAGTTATTTCTTAACCTTCCTGAACCTTCACTTTTCATGGCAGCTAAGGATACTCATATTATCTATGAATTGAATGTCTGTGTCCCTCAAACTCCATATGTTGCAACCCCAATTCCAACATGGTGGTATTTGGAAGTAGGGCCTTTAGGAGGTAATTAGGCTAAGTAAAATACTGAGGGTGAGGCCCTTATAATGAGATCAGTTCCATTATAAATGATGAATGGAACCTCTTTCTGTTCCATAGAACTGAGGATATAAGACAATAGCATCCTGAAGTCTGAGAGAAGGCTCCCATCCGAATTGAAAGTTCCTGGCTCCCTGATCTTGGACTTTTCAGCCTCTGGAACTATGGGAAATAAATTTCTGTTGTTTGTAAGCCATCTAGTCTATAGTACTTGTTATAGCAGCCAGAACAGAACAAGGCAAACTCCTAAGGCCCTTTTGAGGAATACACAAAATTCGTAAAGAATGTGTACCAAGCCCTCCACTCCTTTCTATGATTATAGTAATAGCTACTTGGAGTTTACCCTAACTCATCATTGTATAAAGCCATCCACCATTCCCACCAGTCTCTAACTGTGACTTTCCCTCAAAAGGTCCTCTTATCTGAAAAGTTAGCAGTAGATCACAGACCTCTCATTACTCCTCACAGTGTCATTAAGAAGTAGATAAGAGAGCAGATGTAAGCCACTTTCCCACAGTGGAAAAAAGACATTCTCCTAATAGAATCAAAGATTCTAGATTGTCAAAGATGGGAAAATTATGTTGTGCATTTCTAGGCCCACATGAGGCTAGATCTATGGGGTTTCACAACTCTCTCCTCACTGTATTATCAAGGTAACTAACTCAACACAAAGAGACTTCTCCTGAAACGCTGATGGCTTACCTGCCAACCCTCATGAAGGTGTGCAAAGGAAGAGAGCCTCATCATTGACAGAAGTTAAGTTTTGGTTTGCCTCTCAGGAACTTCTGCAAGAGTCACCATAAAAACCTAGAGAGCAATAGAGAATGACATTTGCCATTGCTAATTTTAAAAGGAATGTGACCTTATTCTAGTATATTACACATAAATCAAGAGGGGTGAGACAACGACTGTAATTTAATATACAACAAGACTCATCTAATTTCCAACAATTTCCTTGGGCCAAGATGAGCATATCCCAGACTAGACTTGGAAAGGGAAAAATCACTTTCTGAGAGCAGGGCCGTCTGGATGTTTCCGAATTGGGTGTCATAGGAATCCCTACTGGCCCTGTCCTCTGAGTCAGAGTGTTCCTCATTCCAATTTGTGGAGGCCACTGTGATGTCTTGCTAAAGGAGGCAGATAATCCCCCGTATCTCTGCAGCTGCACTGGAGGCTGAGTTCTGCTCTAATTAACCTTCCCAGGCTTTAACTTGTTTTCACAGACCCCCCCACCCTGGTCATTGACCCCTAAATACCTTTACTTAAGACAGTTATTTCAACAGACTCTTCCATTTATATTCTAGGGCCCAAAGGTATAGTTCTCCTGGACCAAAATGAAGTTGTCACACAGTCCTCGTTTCTCCTCCTCTCTGTGCCTATATCTTGGTGGTGCAGATGCAGCTACTTCTGCACTGCAAATTTACACAGCATGGGCTACTCCTCCTAGCCAAGCTGAGCTGATAAACTCTGATCGAAATGCAAAGAGTGAGCCACACATGACAATTTAGGAACCTGGGAGGCAGGGAGCCAGGAAGATGAAAGAGAGGTAGGCCTTTGATTTAATTGAAAAAAGTTGGCACGTTTGTACAGATTTTTCTGTAAGATGATATACCATGTTTCCCAGTAGCGACATGCAGTCCGGCTGCAGCACTGCCCATGTCGCTCAGCTTCTAACGGGGAGAACCTGCAGGCAGATCAGGCTCAGCGAAAGCTTTCAGACATTTCGGCCTTCGCTGTACCCAGTGTGTGTCTTGCTCACACATCACACCAAGTTCTGAAATCCATCTGCCTATACAAGGAAATGTTCTTGCTCTGCTTCTGTTTGACCCTTCTGCTGAAAGCAATTATTGTGCTCCTTCCTAAGAGCCACTTGATGTCCCAGAAATATAAAGGAGCCATTTTTTTCATTTAACAAGCTGTTTTATTTTGAATGAGAAAGTCTCCTCCAGCCAAGAATTCCTTTTCATCTTGAAACTCAAAAACACAAGCCAATAAGCGTTGTTCCAAAATCAAGCCAAACCACCTCCTAGATTTATCGAGATGAAATAATCAGCCACCCAACAAAACTCACCAATGGTGGGCAGCATAGTAAATCCAAGACCTCTAGGCTAGACAGGTTCTAGAATCTAGGTGGAAGACGGCTAATCTATGAAGGGTAAGTAGGGATACCTAACTTCCTCTCTACATAGGAACTGGTGTGACCTTTTGCTGGGGGCTGGAATTACTGAGCAGGTCTGGGTTTTTGATCAGGACTGGGACTTTGCCAACATGTGAGGACACTCTTCACCAAGCAGTCCCCATGTGTACTCACACGACACAGGCATTATTTCTGCAGCATCATAAGTATCCCCAGCTTACAGATGGGCAGGTAGAGGCTCAGAGAAATTGGGCAGCTTGCCTAAGGTCACTCATTGGTGCTGTAGTCTCCAACTGATTCCAAAACCCTGCAGAGTTTTTTAAGAATTTGCTCCCCTTCACTTGAGTTAGAAATGAATAAAACAGCTCACTATGGGCCTTGTACTACAGGGTACTGAGTGTGTTACATTTCTCTAAAGCTATCTGTTCATGCACATTCATAGTGTTTTGCCATCAAATTCAAAAGTATTTATTATTCCTGCAAACTAGAGATGATAGCTAATATTCACAGAGCATTTATCAGGTATAAGGCATTATACCAAGGACCTTAAAATACATAACTTCATCTGATCACCACCGAAAGGTAAGTGGTTTCATGCTGGGAGCTGACATTAACTCCATTTTGCAGAAAAAGAAAACTGAGGCTTAGACAAGCAGTTTAACTTGCCCAAAGGGATGTGATATATTAGGTCAAGAGATATGAAATTAACAATTTTGTGGGTAAAAGTCAATCATATATTGTTCAATTTCATGTTAATCAGCCAAACCGGGACTTCAGTCCAGATTTGTCACTAACTACCAAATAAGCAATTACAGTGCAAAGTTGGATTTGGTTATCCTGGGTTTTGGTTAGAAAGCAACACCTTGGATCAGGGAGGAACAAACTCTCAGAAGTCATTCATGGCAGCTTTAGGGTGTGTGGACAGACAGACATACGCACCTCCAATGAACAAACAGTTGATTGGAACACTGCCTCCATGTGGAATTCAACCTCAACCCTTCTCTCCCCATCATCCTCTTGTTGCTTTGTGCACAGTCCCTTCTGTTTCCCTTTAGCTCTGCTCTGTTCCTGTCAGGCCTCTCTGATTCCTGCCCTTGGATTCACCTCAAACTCTGCTTCTCCTGCCTTGACTTGTTTAGACGGGACTCCTCCTTTGGATTGGCCCCGGGCACTATGTTGATGCGTGTGACTCATCTCCGCCCCTGGTTCCCACCTCTCCTCATCCTGCGCCCATGTACTTTTGCTCTCAGTTTAACCCTCTGGGGCTTCTGGCTTCCACTGCTGAGCCCAGCCCTGCCCAGGCAGCTCTTAACCCTGGGGCTGACCTTGATGTTCTCTGAGTTCCCAGTTTTCCATGCCAGCCACCTTTTTGTTCCAGACTACAGTGGATCCAACTTTCCTCCTTTCCCCCAGCCCACTGTGTGGGTTGGGACACAACAGGCTTTGAAAGTGGTGGTGATAAGTTTGGAGGAGGTGGGAAAGTTCCTCAGCCCTGTTCGTTTCCCACGAGTAGGAAGGGGTTCTTCAGAGAGTGGGCAACTCTGGCAGAAGCCAAGAGAAGTTGATGGCTATTTACGGTTTCAGAAAGAGGATAATTGTGATGAAAGGGTATGGTAGTAGATGGGGAGACAGAGAAAAAAATAGGGATTAAATTTTATTGGTCTCCAAGTATACAAATCATTGAACAGGTTAGTTCTTAAAGGAAACCACCAACCAGACAAAGAAATAGGCAGGTATTGCTTCTGAGGAAAGGAGCAGGAAGTTGATTCCTCCAGTTTAATTAAAAAGGAAAATAGATTAGGTCTTTGTTCCTGAGCAAGAGCGATGCCTAGGGACAGAACAGATGGCATGCAGAAGGTTACATCAGCTGTCTTGCTACCTTTATCCTTATGGAACGTTTCTCCAGCCTGGCCATCTCAAGCATTTGGCTTCATCTTCATGAATTTAGAGAGTGTAATTTTTTTTTCACATTACTGGAATTGAGCCTAGGGCTTTGTGGATGGTAAGCAAGGACTCAACCACTGTGCTACATCCCCAGCCCTTTAATTTTTTTTTTTTTTTGAGACAGGGTCTCGCTTTATAGTTCAGGCTGGCTCTGAGCTCACTATGTAGTCCAGGCAAGCCTCAAACTCAGCAATCCTCCTGTCTCTGCCTCCTGAGTGCTGGGATTACAGGCGTGCACCACCACGCCAGGCACTTAATTTTTTTTTTTAATTTTGAGACAGGATCTGTCTCACTAAATTGGCATGCTGATTTCAAACCTATAATCCTCCTGCCTCATCCCCCAAGATATTTCGAATCATAGACTTGTACATGTCTGGCCCAGGGAAGATGTAGGAGCAAAGGTTAAAAGGAAGGTGATGCTGAATGACTGTGTTTGAGAGAATGAATCAAGTTATGGGAAAATAGAGGAGATCATGGAAAACAATGGGAGTGGTCAGCAGGTAGCTTGTAGGAAACCATGAGGTGTTTTGTCAACTTACCTACAACTTCTCAATACCTAGCAGCTCTAGGACTGAGCCACTGGTCTTATGCTATAGAACAAATACAGTGAGGAAGTCCTTTCCTTACAGTCCACAATTCTTGCTCTCCCGGAGATTCACCCACGTGGATATATTGGGGTCCTCAGGCTTGGGCATGGCAACGGTTAGGGAATAACAAGGAACCAGAAATTTTAATTGGGATCTATGGAGGCCAGAGAACAGCAAAGGCCAAGATTTAAGCCTGGGCTTGGGAGATGCAGAGAGCTGGAGCCCCTTGATTTCACTGATACCTCTTTGGAACTGGGATATTCCTTCCAAGCAGGATTGAGCCTGACTCTGTGGAAGAGGTTTTAGGGGTGATGTAATTTTGGTGAGAATGAAGACGATGGTTAGTAACCATCTCAGTGGATAAAGTAAGAGTATGTATATATGTAAAACGCTTGGCAGAACATTCATTCATATGAAATAATGAAAAAATGGTAGGTGGTATAATAATGACAATGACAACAGTAATGATGATGTTGATTCTTAGTTCACGAGTCAGGGTTGATAGTGAAAATGGATGTTTCTTTTTCCAATTTCAAGAACTTTCTCTACTTCTTCTCGGCATTCAACTTTTGTTCACTAGATTCTTTCCAAAAACCTTGGTTTTCTTGCAGATGTTGGTTGGAAACCAGTGCATGTTTCTTCTTTTCTCACACTACCTGGAAACCTTTGCTGTCTGTCCTATCTCTGGACACCTGAGAGGAGAAACATGCTTAAGGTGAAGCTCTTCTCCTATTTGAGTTGAAACAGTCTTGCTATCCAAGGAGCAAGAGAAGGACCAATTGCCAAGTAGCCATGAATTATTTTCTGTCAAAATGGCAAATACTATATAACGCATACCCTTTCAGGCAGCAGAGTTATTGAACAGAAGAGCAATTTAGAAAGGCTGAATTTTGAGACTGTTACCTGATATTCTTTAATGTAAATGTCTACTTACTGGAAGAGATCTGTTGTAGTGCTATGGTTCGGTTGGACCACACTGATTAAAATACGCTTGCAGTAAATGAGCATTATGCTTTGGTTGTTCCGTTTTTTGTCTTCTAATGTCCAGTCCTGCCTGTGTTCCATGTGAGATGAAGGAGATTGTGGTATTTTGGAAGCAATTCATATTGGAATCAAACTGACTTAAGGAGTTAATGTGGGTCAGTAAATACCCTTGAGCATGTTTATTTCATTCTGTGTTTAAGTATGGCAATATTTACAGTTTGACTCAAATGGAGTATAATTTAAAAAGCATGGCTATCCCACTGGACACTGAATGTTTTCTTATGTTTTTGCATATTAAACATATGAAGGCGTCACCAACAAACCTATAATCCATTCACATCTCTTCAGAGTTATTTAGGAATTAGATCCTCAAAAATATGAACTTTTCAGATATTTGAAGTTTATTCTCATTAAAAGAGGATACATATATGTTTTAATAATTTAAATAAGACTCTTTTTTAGAAATATGACATTTCTCTGGCATCCAAACCAGTGACTCCTAACACAGGTAGGCATTTCTTGATAAATCAAACTGGAGTGTTAAAAATTATCTGTATGGTAATGAACCAAGACTGGCCTCAGTGTTATAAAAGTTTCTTTACTGTATGGCTCTAGGAGGGATTTGGCCTTCGGAATTCTTGGTTCTTATTTTTAGAACACCTCATAAGAATACCTTTCCTGTCCTTTGCTGTTCTTTGGTTGATGTCACTTCTTGGAGCTCTGAGTAAGCTGACTTCTGTACTTTCTCTTTAAGTTTGTCATCCCTACTCAATTGTGAACAGAGACCTGACACCCAATCTTAGTGAACTTACCAATCTTTCAAGTAATGCCCCGGTACTCTCAGAATGACATAGTCTTAAGTGTTTCTATTTTAGTCCATTGACTTCATGAGACCTATTTTGACTTTTCTAATGGCCTTTGTGATTATTTGAGTATTTTATTCAAGTGTTCTAGAAAGGAAAAGTTGCAAGATGTCAGAAGTCTAGATAATTGAGATATACCTATATCCTTGAAAAAGTAATCTGTCCTTTTAAATGAGCTGACTTGGGTGTGTCCATTAGCCACAAAAGAGTTGTAAGAGTCTTCTCAGTCAGTCTAGCCCAAATCTGTCCCTGACTTCCCTAAGGTAGTGCTCGGATTTCCATCTGTGTGGTTACACACAGTAGGCTTCTGGAATTCACCAGAGATACATTCTAAAGCCTCAGTAAATCTTCAACATTGCAAATGTTACTACAACATAATAGTATCCTCCATACAATGCAAAAAAGATGTTGAAAAATTTAAGTGCTCTTTTTTTTTTTTTTTTTTTTTGAGACAGGGTCTCACTTTGTAGTCCAGGCTGGCCCTGAGCTCACTATGCAGCCCCAGGCAAACCTCAAACTCAGCGATCCTCCTGTCTTTGCCTCCTGAGTGCTAGGATTACAGGCATGAGCCACCATGACCGGCAACGTGCTATTTGGTATTGATTGCTGGTGGGCATGAGTCACCATGCCCATCATTGTTATATGTGGTTACTGGAGATCAAACTCAGGACCTTGCACTTGCAAGGCAGACACCAGAACCACTGAGCTAAATCTCCGGCCCCCAAATTTAAGTGCTCTTAATGACTCTGTAGACATAAAACTTAAGTTACTTATAAAGCTGATTAGCTTTGTTTTTTGAGTGCCTATTTCCTACAAAGAAACAAAATTGTATTATTTCTCCAACATTCCTGCACAGAACATGACATAGGAAACCAAATCCCACTTCTGAGCTGGATGCCATCAGCTGTGACATCTAGCAGTGACTCTTCCTATACATCAGGCTTCTGCCTTGTTGATTCCAGTGTGTAAGCAGCACAAATTAGCAAATGTCACAGGCCATGGATAGGTGTTTCAAATGAGGGAAGTAGAACATCCATTCACATTCCTTATGGTTCTCCATTAGGACCCTTGTCTATTTCGACGTGGCCTTCTATATTCCTACAGTGGGGACGAAGTGTGCAGCTCACTCCAAAGCCACTCATGTCTTCTTTTCTCATCTTTCCAACCTCCAACGGCTGGAACTTGACTTCTGAGTTTTCTTGCTACTAAGAGGACACCCATGATAAGAGTCCTGGACAGTGAGATGCAGGCAGAGGTCGCAGGGCAGGGCTATCTTTTGTCTCTTTTCCTTCTTATTGCCTGTGCCATGTGGTAGAGGCTTTTCAACCATAAGCAAAAAAAAAAAAAAAAAAAAAAATCACAAAGACAAGAGAAGCCTGTGTCTCTGATGCCTTTGTGGAGCTGCTCACCTCCTAAGGAAGCCTGTATTTTGTGACTTTCTACTGTATGCAGCTGAAAGTACCCCTGGCTATTTCAGTGATCACAGTTCTCACCATAGATTATTTCAGAATGGAACATTAAGCTGTGTTCTTTTACTCTGACACTTTTTCCTGTTAAACACACAGACCTAGACTTGCCTTCCATTTGAAATATCTGCCGGATTCTAAATTCTTTTAATAAACAAACAACCTTGGTCTATTTATCTTTCCCATATTTTGAAAAGAAGAGTTATCACTTAAAAACTACAGGGAAAGAGATAAATGGTAGCTGACCCTCTGCCTGGGTTTTGGGCAGAAAGCAGGAAATGATGAGAACTGTGGAAATTTAGGGAGCTTCATGCCCAATGCAAACAGAGCTTCTAAGAAAAGAAACATTTTTGATTCTTCCAGAGAAGCCAGAAACGTGGATATTGGTGATATGTCCTATTTTTACAAATTTCTTGGCAACCAAGTTTAACATTTTTGAAACAGCCTGTGAACTAACAACGTGCAGGTCTGAGAACACCAAGAAATCTACTTACACTGTCATTATTTCACCTATAAAATCTTAACTCCACAAGTCAGTTGTAGGCAATCTAAAAGAAAGGAACAGCCTACATTTTTCTGCATTCTCCTTAGGACATCCTCCCATGGGTGACTATGTAGCAGCCTCCCTGTCTGTTGGGTCTTTGTAGGAGATTCACATCAAAACCTATTATCCCACTGCTCCAAAATGAAACCAGTCTGGAGGACACTGCAGTGAATCCCTACATTCTAACGGAAGGGGCTTTGTTCCCATGACCCAGCAACCTGGTGAAACAGCAACCACACTAAACACAGGAAAGTGAATATTGCACAGAGGGTATGTGGACATCCTGAGGGAATTAGATGTAGAGTGCTACTACTCGGGGAAGCCTTTGTGCAGGGTATGAGCCCTAACCTGGGTCTTGAACAAAAAAAGGACCCTCCAGGGTGGGGATTGCAGTTACCCAAGCCCAGAGCCTTTGAGGAGTGAAAACCTCTAGCCTAAAAAAAAAAAAAGTGAACCAAGATTGTCTTTCCTGAGACACGGTGACCAATCATCTCTGCATGGATTGTTTATTTGTATACATACACCATATTTTGTGACAGGTTAGGTGAAAATGGAAAATGTGAGTGCCGAGAACACTCCAGATATGTTTGTTAAACATTAAAGTGATTTCTATGATAATGAATGCATGCCTACTGAGCTGTGAAAATTTTGAGTAAGATGAATTGCAAAGTACTTTGGTGCATTTAACAAGCCTGGGATGTTATCGGGGCTGAGAAGTTAAATTTAATGCTGCACATCGAACATCCAGCCAAGTACCCAAAGAATGTGGAACGAAAGTGAAGGGAGCCACACATCTTTAGAAAAATCCCCCAATTTGACCAACGACATGTGGTTGCTTGATTCCTCAAGTTTCAGCAGGCCAAAAGCCAAATTTTCTGAATTCACTTCATACCTGTGATAGCTTCCAACACTAATACCTCTTGCTTTTGTTTAGTACACAGTAGTCATGGGTGATATTATGACTAGAATACTAAGAGGAGGTGAAAGCCAGGAATGCACTGGGCAGCTGCTGGATTCAGAGGTAGAGTCCAGCTAACTTCAGAGCCGCCGAGTACTTAGGATGAGTACTTAAGGAAATGCAAATAAAGATTGAGTAGATGCTCAGCTGGGTTCTGGGTGCTTCACGCAGTGTGAGGGCCCAAAGAAATGTGAATGCTGTGTGTCTGCTCCCAAGGGCTCTAAAACATGGGCACTATAAAGCTGAAACATTTCCAAAGGAGGTGCACATCAAGTTTCGAGTCCTGGTTTTATTACATTCCAAATTAGCTGTGTGACCTTTGGCAAGTAACTCAACCTCTTTGCACTTTAGTGTCCTTATCTACAGGACGAGGCTGGCATATCTTAAAACTGAGAGTTACTGCAGAGTTCAGTGAGACAACCCAGACAGAGAGCTTAGTACCGCTGCCTTGTACAGACTCCCACCCATTAAAGACTGACTGATATCTCAGCCGTGATGACAACTGGCATTATAGAAAAGACCGAGGAGTGCTTCCTACACAAGGCTGTGCTATCCAGGCAGATGGTGCAGGAGAGGAAAATTTCCCTGTGGCTCTCATATTTCTTGGACAGGCCCAAAAACTAAACTGACAAATACAGATTAACAGGAAAAAATGTGCAAATTTATTTAGTAAGTTTTTGTGGCACAAAGCCTTCGGAAGCAAAGATCCAAAGACCTAGGAAACACTGTCTATATTCAATGAGTGGATAGCCACATAGAAATGTCATTGCAACCAAAAGGGCTTAACAGAATTTTTTTTTCTCATTTTTCCCCTTCCCCTACCCACCCTATAACCCCCCACCCCCATATACACAAGTTTTGTTTCCTTTTTAGGCTGATACACTTTTTTGTTTTAATTGGTACATTAGATATACACATCACAATTACACTCCACATTAAGAATTTGTACTAGTATATGATATAACTTAATTCTCTTTTTTTCCCCTTCCTGACCCACCCTACCTCCCCCTGCCCCTATCTACACAAGCATTGTTTTTTTTTAACCATCAATTTTTTTCTTTCTTCATTATTTACCACTAAACCCTGTTACAATTTGAATATTTACTATTTCACAATGTCAGTCATGCATTCTAGAACACATTTATAACTTGTTTCTCATACCAGAGAAAATATATGATATTTACACATTTGTGACCTATTTATTTCACTGATGATTATGTCCTGAAGGTACGTCCATTTGAGTATAAATGATTCAATATCATCATTCTTTATGGCAGAGTAACACTCCATTTTATAAAAACAAAACACATCTTCTTTATCTAGTCTAAAGTGGATGGGCATTTGGGTTGTTTCCAAGATTTAGCTATCACAAACTGAGCTGCTATAAACATGGGTGCACATATGTTGCTGTGATAGGAATCTTGTAATTCTTTTGTGTATATCCCCAGCAGGGGAATGGCAGGGTCAAATGGAACCTCTAATCCTAGTTTTTTGAGGAATCTCTGCACTGGTCTCCATAGTGGTTGTACTAGTTTACATTCCCACCAACAGTGAAGAAGGGTTCCTTTTCTCCACAACCTCGCCAGCATTTGTTGCTGACTAATTTCTAGATAGCAGCTATTCTTTGTGGAGTGAGATGAAATCTGAGAGTTGTTTCTATCTGCATCTCTCGAATGGCCAGTGACATTAAGCATTTCTTCATATATTTCTTAGCTGCTTTTATTTCTTCCTCTGAAAAGTGTCTGTTCATTTCAAATGCCCATTTTTTAATTGGGTCTTTAACTTTGAGGGTACTGATTTTTTAAAGTTCTTTATATATTCTAGATAGTGGCCCTTTGTGTGAAGAATTACTGGTGAAGTTTTTTCCCTATATTGTTGGTTGCCTTTTTGCTTTGCTGATGATTTCTTTTGCTGTGCAGAAGCTTTTTAATAAAAAGAGATCCCATTTGTTGATCTCTTCTGGTAGTTCTCATGCTATAAAGGTTTTGTTCATAAAGTCTTTCCCTAAGCCAATGACTCAAGTTTTACCTAATCTGTTTTGCAGCAGGTTTAAAGTCTCTGTTTTAATATGTAGGTCTCTCATCCACTTTTAGTTTAGTACATGGTGAAAGAGGTGGATCTAGCTTCAGTCTTTGGCCGGTTGAAGTCCAGTTTTTCCAGCACCATTTGTTACTGAGGCAGAAGACCGAGCAAGATGTCTATTCAAATTATTCTCAGCCTCTGTGCCCTGAGTATGGGGTCAGAATCTTCTAGAGGGAAGGTCTTAAGATTCTCTACCAGACAATCAGGTCAGAGACTTTCTTTATGGCCAGCTCCTACACAGAAAAGCTGGGGCAAGTTAGAGTGATTTCTCTAGGTTCTGTGGTTAGCTATGGGGATAAGAGGGTCTAGTTTCCATGACCACCTTAGGAAAGAAGAACTCCTGTTTCAGTGGGCTGATTTGGAGAGAAAGGACAGCAAGAGCAAAGAGGGGGAGGTCAGAGACCTTGCTCCTGATGTCTTTTCTGTTTCTTTCAGTTCAAAGCATGTGAAGGTATCATACTAGGAAGTGTTGTATTCTGTGCCCTAACAGTATAGTAGGTATCTCCCAAACTCTGCTCTTAACTTGTGTTGTATGGTTACCACTGTGGTAATTTCACAACCAAATATGACCTGCTGTGGCTTTGTACACTTGGGGCCTAGAACTGTGTCTCCCCTTGGATTAAACATGTTAGTGGGTGGCTTTCCTGGGAATTCAGAGTAGAACTGAGAAGAAGGGACATTGCCAGAGTGTCAGAGCCCTGGGGTCTAGCAGTGCAGGGTTGAGTATGACCATAACGGTCATGCAGTCAAAGCAGCTATGTTATGGAAGAAGAAACCTACTGGTCTCTACTGGTGTTCTGGCACCCAGGCAGTTGCTGGTAGGAATGACACCTGGGAGGGGTTGGGTAGTGTTGATCGTGTCTTAGAACAGCTCTTCTCTCCTCCACCTTGCACCCCGCCTCACTGGCTACCATTTCCTTGCCACTGCTGGCTAATGCAGCCCAGGGGAGGCAGAGCAGTAGAGTTAAAAGCTGGGAGTTCCTGCAAGGGGCACACTGTACCTAGGGGCAGGTGGGTACCCATCTAGGGTGGGTTGGTTTCAACAGAACTCTACCTAAAGAAAAAAGCATGCACAATGACGGCTTCCTTAGGATGCTGCTGATAATACTGGTGCCAGAGTTTAACAAATGGACAAATGAAGAAAGCAAATCCTCTTTAAGAGTTGGAGGAAAATGAGCAAAGAATGTATTTCCCCTGGGATGGAGAAGCACATGAAACTAGTCATTGTGTTTGAATCCATGCCTCTCTAGCTACTCTGGGCTTTCTAGAAAATAATTGTGTCAGAAAATTTAATTGATTTTATGTCTTTGGGTAATTCATGGACTCTAATTGGCTTGGAAAATTGGTGACTACAGAGTCTCTGTTGGCAAGCTCACAAATGAAAACAACATTTTCCCATGGTGGTGAAATGTAATTGAATGATTACTCCAATTTTTAATAACCCTCAGAATATTAGCATTCTGGGAGTGTCACTATTGATAAGGGTTTCAAGATGGAATATCACACAAGAACAAAGGAAGCACTAAAGTAATGACAAGCGGGGACCATCCCATCTGCAAAGAGATAACAAAAACATTAAGAACAAGAGCTCTATCTGCCAAAAGCCAGGTATTATTTAACAGTTTTTGTGTAGTAACTCACTGAATCTTCATGACAATACTGTGAAATAAACAATGTTGTCATCTCCAGTAAAGCCAAGACATAGAGATTGATAAACCTGGCTGTGCCCAGTGGAATCAACCAGGAAGAACTTCTACTTCTCTCTCTGCAGGGCTTGCACATTCGATTCATTGGCTTCAACTGAGGCTTTTATTATAGCTTGTGTTTAGGTGTCTCCTCAGAGCCTCACACTTTTTCTGAGGTGCTACATTTAAAGTATGTCATGCTGGGATTAAGGGCACATGATTATTAAACCGTGTGAGTGGTTGGTTTGGCATCACCCTAATTCCAGGTAGTCTGAGTAAGATAAAAGAGGCAGGAAGACACTAGTAAGGTGCTCTTGTTGCTTTGTTAGCTTTGGACCGCCATAAACTATTGCCCCTCTGCCATCCTGCCTTGGAACCAATTGATTATAGACTGAAATTTCTATGAGCTGCAAGCCAAATAAATCCCTTCCCTTCTAACTTTGAGGGCTGGGTATTTTGTGTCAGCAATGACAGAAAAGTAATTAACACAGCTTTATCCTTTCCAGTGCATCTCATATATTAGGTTGAGCCTTATGTAGTTACTGTTTTCATAAGGCAAAAGTTATTGACTATTAGTTGTTTTATGTGGTTAAAATAAAAAGCCCAGGGGTTAGCTCTTAATTAGGACAATCAGCATTTTGTTTCTCTACCCATGTCATCTGTTGAAGAAGAAGATAATGACCAAGGTGGTCTACCTGGATCAATCTCAAGACTCTTGGACAGAATGTTAGGATGGAGGGCTGACATGTCCAAAACTCAGGGAGCTCTAGAATACCTGACAACTGGAGTCTACCAAGGAGATTTCCTTGCCTGTCCATAGCGAAAAAAATCACAAAGTGTGAAATTTTATGATTTCCAGGACCCAGTGACTCACCCTTAGTCACTGGTCTCCTTGAATTTTCACTTAGATGAATCAATTCATCTTCTTTTTAGTTTAAGGCAATTGACATGAATTGTATCTCCTATTTGCCTTGAGAGAGACCAAGCAATTTCAATTTTGTGATTGACATGAGTGATAAGAGAAAGCAGAAAGGTCCAGTGACCTTTTAAATCCAAGACCTTTGATTCTTCAGCTAGTAAGCTGCAAAATGCTGGCAATTTTCTTCTACTTTTTACCTACAATCCTTTCAATTTCATCTTTCCTGTCTCTAAAGGAACACCTGCATGACAAGAAAACACAGTGAATTGAAATGTACCTTTTTATTGGCATCAAGCCCCTGGTAAAGTAAGATAGCAGAGGCATAGGCAAAAACCCTGGAAGTTTATGTAGGACAGTAAACAGTAAAGTTTTACATCTAAAGAAAGCTTATTCAAGAAAAGTAGGGAGTCAAAAGCAGTGTCCAAGTCTTAATTATGAACTCACGCTGAAATTTATAGTTGTTTCTATGTGAAAGTTCCCCATTTAGAATTGGCATATTTTTCTCCAGTTTATGGAATTTACTGAGAATTAAGTGAAGACAACATCAGTACTATGCCTGCCTCTAAAAGCTAGTCAGTTTTGACTGCAAGTCCTTTAAATAATTTAAAGAAAGCCAAAGCCGGGCCGGAGGGTTAGCTCAGTGGTTCTGGCGCCTGTCTCACAAGCGTAAGGACCTGAGTTCGATCCCCGGTTACCACATATAATGCTGGGCGTGGTGGCTCACGCCTGTAATCCCAGCACTCGGGAGGCAGAGACAGGAGGATTGCTGAGTTCGCGGTGGCTTGCCTGGGCACCATAGTGAGCTCAGGGCCAGCCTGAACTATAAAGCGAGACCCTGTCTCCAAAAAAGCAAAAAAAAAAAAAAAAAAAAAAGCCAAAGTCAATTTCTAAGATGGAAATGTGTGTCTCAGTTACTTAAGGGCATTATTTTGTTGGTAATTGATGATTACTCTGTCTAGGAATACAGAGATTGTATATTTCAGTGGAAATATGAGTACTGTTCTTTGATCATATGTGATTTAATTATAGGCTCAAGGACTTTAGAATAGGAAGGAGAGTCTTTCAATGTTATTCCAGTGAAAGGGTGTTAGTGACCACATGGTATTAAAAACAGGACTGGTCTCCAAAAAGATACTTTATCTGGTGATGGGAAATTACGGTAAAAAATTTCCTGGATTTGTCTAAATTCATTTACAACCAATAAGAGCCCAACAGGCTGACAGTTTAAGCTTGGGAACAATAGGGTCAAGAGAATTCTCGAAAATTCTCCTTTGCTATGGGACCCCATTATACCCAACAGATGCTTCCATCTCGAGAGGTGAGGAACTTTAGGCTACTAAACTTCCTGGCTCTTCTATCTGTTCATCAGTAATCCTCTCTTAGCGCTACAGTGAGTCAGAGGCCATTTTTAAATCTGGGGGTGAATGAAGAGATACCTGAACAGGTTCAAAGTGGTCTGGACAACCACTGGTCAAGCATCTGTTATCCACAGCAGTTGGCATGTGGAGTCTAGACCCTTTAATTTGCATATAAGTGTATGTAGTATTGGCCCTTCTGGTGAGACAGGATGGTGAGAGACAAAGGAACCAGAGTATGTAATCTTCAGGGTCCTCCTGAAGGATAAGGGTTCTCTTTTCCAGTACACATCTGGAAGTTATTGCAGGCAATCTGGTAGAAATGAACTTCCAGAGAAGCTATTCAAGGTAAATGTCTGAGAAGATAGGAGAATGAGGCCGAACAAAGCTCCATCAAGCTAGTCTTGGAGACAATAGGAAGTGGTGATAATTCTCAAAAATTTGGAAAGTATTGTCTGACTTTCATCATGTTTTGAAATTTTTCCAGAATCAAGAAAATAATCATAAACTCTGATATTTATGTCTTGGAGAAGTAAGACAATGTCAATTGTAGTTTTATAGTGTCAAAATTGGGACCCATTACAATCATAGAATGAGGCCAATTAGGCTTTGGGCTAGTCAGGTTTCCTGACACTGGGATTGAATAGAAGGGCGAGCAGAACAAGGATGCATAATTTATGGCAGCTGTGGAGGCAAAGAAACAGTGGCAGAGAGAAAGGTTAGGGGCCATGTACAGTACTCAAGGTAACCCTTCTTGACCTACCCAGCACACTCAGGTGGGTGCTTTACTGTACCTGACACGCACCCAAGCCAATCAAGTTGCTCAGTGATGGCAAACGTTTTAGAGACTAGTGACCAAACTGCAACCTAAAACTCACTTATTTATCACAAAATACTAACACTGCAACTAAACCTGAATATTGAAGTTTTCATTTGGGAAAAGAAAAAAACCTCATACATTAATAGCTTTTGTCTTAAAAGGAAAGAATTAACACACATATCATAGGTTCACTGGCACTGAAGTTGCCACTCCAGGCCTCACTACAAGATGAGAGGCAGAGACTGCACTTGGTAGTGTGAGATCGCTTGTGTATCACTTGAATTCAGCTGGAAAGCTGATATTTACATGCTGAATGTGTTACTGATGCCAGGTACATCGCTTATGATACAAATACTTTTAAGAGAGCAGTGATGGGAAGATTTCAGTAGGGTAGGTGACAATTCCTAATGATAAGGCATTTGGCCCACACTTCTAGGTAGCTCTGCATGGCCCTTGGGAAGACTGAAATCTTGTCATATGCCCAGATGGCTGAGAAACCATCAGGTCCCCTTCATAAGACTGACAGCTGCTTTTTTAAGGGCCTACTTTGTGCTTAATAGCATGCAAGAGATTTCTGCACCGTGTGATATTTAAATCTTACAGTACCTCATGGTTTTCTATTCTACAGGAGCTCTATATGACTTTCTTGCTTCACAATCAGTAAGAGGCAGAGCCAGAAAGGCAAACACAGGCAATGTGACCCCTTAGCCGAAGTCTGGAACTCTCCTTGCACTATGCTAGGTGAGAAGCCTTGGGGGGGGGGGGGCAAATTTGAGACCACTCTGAGGATGGTTAAGTCCTGAGTCTGTCATCCCATGTGACAGTGCAGCCTTGGGTCAGAAGAGAGGGAGTCTCTTAATACTCACATTCAAGGTCAAGGAGGCCTTCAGCTGCATTTCAACAAGTCCCAGCTGGGCTGGTGCATCCTAGATATTCTCTTCTTGGGTTTTAGAGGGGCTGGCATGGCATGCCAAGCAGCCCACAGAACACACAGTCCCTCTCTCTAGGACACAGGAAAGAGTCTGTGAACTATCTCCTGTTTCAGAGCTGCAACCTCCCTGGGAGATTTGTGTTCTCCCAGCCTGTGATCAGCCGCCCCAGGGCCAAACAAAGTGGTTCTTGTAAGACACTGAGTGTTGCCAGTAAGATAAGGAATTGCTATCAGGTTTCACTCAAGAAAGTTCTTCCTCCCTTTTTGCACTCTAGGCCTGATTCATCTTGACCTTCAAGATAGGGAGAGAAGGGGTCAGGGGGAGGGAAATTTATAGGGCTACTTCCCAGGGCAATTTCCAATGTTTAACCATAAACATTTTCAAGCGGGATAAAAGCAGTTACTCTATCTCTAACACCCTGCACACAGCACACAGGCCAAGATGGAAGCAGAGAGGTGTGGCAGGCCAGAAAGTGTGGCAGGTCAACCCCAAGGGACAGTCACTAGGTTTCCTGTTTGCTCCTTGAGGGAGGAGGGGAGGGCAGGAGGGACTCTTGAAAGGGCCCCCTCCCCGACTTGTTAATCTCCCCAGACATGTCTGCTCCTTGCCAAGCTTGGATCTATGACAACAGTTCCCATCTCTTCCGAACGCCCAAGCAGTGAACAACAAAGGAAAGACATTCTAAGAGCCCATGAAATGTTTTTATTGAACCCCTGTTCTCCAGAGAGAGATTGAGGAAGCGATTTAAGCAACCTTATTACAAAATAAAAAGTATCCTCCTACTCCATGACAGGAAATGCGAGAAAGAGAGACTAGCCCATAAAAAAAGCACTAAAAAAAATGTCTAAAAAAAGTGGAACAAAGAAGAGACGTGAAATCATTAGGTACAAAAAAAGCAAACAGCAGGAGATTCAAAAGAATCTTTAAAGGAACTACGCATGTTCTTGCCTTCTTTGGAAATTATGCATTGTATTTCAAATATTCTAATTACAAAGATTCATCAAGCTGTGTAGAATAGCTGGGAAGTAATCCTTTATCTTCAACCTGATATTTTATGAGCACTCCAGACTTCTGACCACTGAGAGTGTTTAGGGATATTTGGCAATGCTACCAGAAAGATTTCAGGTGCTTTGTATTTTGTTTATATTACAGTTGAATGATATATCATACTTTAATGGCATCTAAATACACCGGCTCATGTCTGATTAGAAAACAGACAAAACATAATACATCTGCACTTCCAGATTGACTTGCCGTCCCCTCCCCAATTTGGCTGAATACTCTGTTGAAATTGAAGTGAGAAGAAAACTCTGAGGTCTGTTTTAGGAAACTTATTTCCTCCTGTTCTGCTTGGCTCTGACATTGGTCGTTGATGTCTAAGCTTTCAGCACGTCTCGAGGCATTTCAAAATTCATGGATCTAGTGATTTTTAAAAAAAATATGAGATACCTTCTTTTTGTATTTTAATGTATAACTGCTTGGGGATTCCACCCTAGAATGGTCTGGGACAGGCATAAATGCTTGAAATACCAAGACACAGCAGAGCAAGCTTTTGGAAGCTTTTTGGAAGGTCGTTTCTCCTGCTGGGCTTGGTTTCTCTATTGGGCTCCGGGAGTCCTGATTTTCCCCCTGTGGGTAGTGAGGGCCAAGGATGTGTTGAGGAGACTCACCCTTCTCCAAGTGTTCACCTGTGGGAAATAACAGAAGCTGTGTCGTGAGTGTCAGATGGTGTGGCCCATGAGTGGTGCCAAGGGGGCCAGAGAAATACACAGACTGCCTCCTTTGTGTGGTTGTAAACTGGAAGAGATGGGGGTGGAGGATGTGAGTTTGGGGTTGGGTGGGTGTGGGGGTCAGAGTGATAGATAAGGGGTTTTGTGGAAGGGAGTGAGCGCGAAGGAGACCTAGTACGTCATGTAGAGACATGACAAGTCTCATGGATATAAGGTCTGGTCTCGTTTTCTACTTCTAATCACTGGAGGGGCTCAAATGAGCTCCCCCAAATCTTACTTGGCAGATGTACAGCTCTCTTCTGGCACCAATGCTATTTAGATAGAGAATACACCTGGCATGTGAACTCCCTACACCCCAAAGCAGAGAATAGGTGCAGGATTTGAACAAGATTTAAATGGCCCATTTTCTCTCTTAAGAAGCTTTTAAGATGAACAAGCCTACATAAAAATCAAGGTAGCAAGCAGTATTATTCCTCCAGGCATGTTTGAGTCAGAAAGAACCTGAATTTTAAAAATAAAAAGTGCTGCCTTGCTTAATACAGCCAGTCTTCTAACAAGCCACCGAGCAGCTATTGTGTTCTCCCAAGCTCATGGACATATATCTTGCTGAAACGCATGCAGCCAAAGTCAGGATATTGTCCGCGAAACTTGAGCCTGCAGCCTGTGCAGGAGCCACCATCTCTGCGTAATTCCTTCCAGAAGAATAGAAACCCAGGCGCAGGCAGCAGCAGGAGTCCCCAAAGGACCCACTGCCATTTATTTTCAGCGTGATCATTTTCCATTACACACTGTGTGAAGGGCAGTTTTGAATGCTACTTTACTTTCTTTTCATGTCCCTTCATTTACTGTGCCTTGAGAGACAGTCAAAGTCTCCAGGCCACACTTAGCAATAAAAACTCAGCAGGTCTGAAGGATACAGTATGAAGCTTCCCAGACAGCCAGGAAGTTCTGCTGACGGAGCTAAAATTCAGGAGCTTCATCCAGTGTCTCAGGCAGGTGTGTTTACTCAGCAAAGGGAAATCATCAGGAGGTCTCCTTTGAGGATGGTTTCTCTTCTTCCTGTGGTTAAAGACTTGGTGTGTTTTCCTGCTTGACTACTTTGATCCACAGCTTTACCCATCTCTCTATTGATCTCCAACTTTGCCAGATTCTGGGCTTTGCTTAGATTCTGGAGGTGACTTCCCTCAGGATCCTACGTGATATTATAGGCCAGGAACAAGTCCTCTTGGCAGGGTTGGAGGGACCTTTATGAATTGTGGTCTAAGATGAGCAGCACTTTTCCACTTAGAGCTTTCCTCAGACTGTCCCTGAGGGCAGGATGACAGAAAACAGCCACATATCAGGTCCATATTTGTGAGTGCAAAGCAGGCTCAAAACCTGTTCAGAACAAAACAATGGTTTCCCACCAAAATGCATTTCTAGATCCAATTTTATATGAAGTGGCCCAGAAGTGGATCCATGAAGCTTTGAATATTGCTGTGAGTACTCTGTTTCTCTGGGTCAGGATACTTTTGTGCATTTTAGAAAATCCCTCAGATACATTTAAACCATGGGTTCTGAAAACTTCCAAGCATCAGAATCTCCTGGACTTCTTAAAAATGGCTTGCTAGGCTTCTTTTCAAGACACTGTAAACAGGTCTGAGGTAGGACCAAGAATCTGCAGTTACAAGTAATTCTTAGGTATACTGAGTTGGGTAGTATCTCCCCATCTTAGTCTATTTGGGCTGGTAACTCAAAATACTCATAGATCTGTTGGCTTAGGAGTAACAGTGATTTATTTATCATACTGATAGTTCTGGAAGTGGGGGAGCCTGACACCTATATTCTGTTTAACAAGGGCCAACTTCTCCATAGACAGCTAGCTACTCACTGGCAAAGGGGCACTAGATCTCCCTGGGATGGATAAGAGAATAATGTACATGACAAGACTTTGTCTGTTCTCAAATTTCTTTCCCCCAGATATATATATATATATATATATACTCTCTCTCTCTCTATATAGATATATATATATATCTATTATATACTCTCTATATATAGACAGAGATTTATATTTATATAGATATTTATATAGATATATATCTATATAAATCTATATAATATATATTATAATATATTTATGTATTATATATTTATAAATATATTATTTATTTATTTATTTATTTTTGAATTTTTATTTTTTGTTTTGTTTTTTTGAGACAGGGTCTCGCTTTGTAGTTCAGGCTGGCTCTGAGCTCACTATGTAGTCCAGGCAAGCCTCGAACTCAGTGATCCTCCTGTCTCTGCCTCCCGAGTGCTGGGATTACAGGCGTGAGCCTCCACGCCCGGCTATTTATATATTTATTAATATATAATATTTATATATAAACATATAAATATATTATATATTTAAATATATATTTTTATATAAATATATATTTATATATCTTCCCCTATGTGTGTGTGTGTGTGTGTGTGTGTGTGTGTTCTGCTAGGAATCAAAAGATGTTTTGTGCCAGATGTGGTGGCTCATGCCTGTAATCACAGCACTCAGGAGTAAGAGACAGGAGGACTGCTGAGTTCGAGGCTTGCCTGGACTACATAGTGAGCTCAGAGCCAGCCTGAACTACAAAGTGAGACCCTGTCTCAAAAAAAAAAAAAAAGTTGTTTTGTTAAAGTCTCCTACACTGTAACCATTTAGGCTGCAAGATGTTTCCACCCAATGTTTCACAATGTTCTGTTAATCCCACCCTTCCACTACTATAAAAACACAACCTCCTGCCCCATATATCTCAATTTAAGGTTATTTTCCTTTCTGTCAGGGTTCAGACTTTGGAGTGTGAACTCCTCTGGGCCTGACAGCAGAGTAAAGGTTTCTTATCTCTATCTCAGAGTGTCCTCAGATCCTTCACTTCTGGAGACTCTCAGATGGCTGTGACACTTGGCTGTGCTGCTTGAAATGGGAGCTTTAATGTGAGGTGTGGAGCCCTAATGACTGAATCAACTCTCAAAGGCCTCACTTCATACTATCACAATCTTGGAGGCTAGTTTGTACTTTAACAAAGATTTTAGGGGAAATATTAGGATAACATACCCCAAATTAATATCCTTCCTGTGATCTCAAAATAAGTTTATTTGGAAATGAGACAAGGCAGATGTAATTCGTTAAGATGAAGTCATACTGGAGTAGGTTTGGCCCTTAGTCCCATTTGATTGATGTCCTTATAAGGAATGGGAGAAGATACCAAAAAATAGAGATACAGGGAAGAACATTGCCTTTGTTACTTTTCTGGTTGTTGGGACAAAATACCTGACATCCACAAGGTCAAGGAGGAAAGGTTTATTTCATCTCACAGTTTGTAGAAGTTTCAATCCATAGTTGTCTAACTCCAAGGCAGGGTGGCATGACAAAGGGGCATGGCAGAGGAGGAACAGTCCACAGCAGGATAGGCAGGAAGCACCAAGTCACCAAAGCAAGCCTCTCCTTTTCCTTTTATCTCATCCAGGCTGCAAGCCCTTTGGGTGGTATAACCCACTTTCAGGATGGGCCTTTCCATTGTTTGCACTAAGAGTGTGTTAAACCAATCAGAGGACTAATTTAAGACCACACACTCTTAATCCCAGTATCACACACCCTAGAAAAAGCCAGCTCTGAAAAGCCCCACTCATGAGAACATGAGGCCATGGGGGAACATCTAGATCATGTGACAACAGAGGCAGTGGCAGGAGTGATGAGTCTACAAACTAAATAATGCCAATGACTTTATAATACCATAAATTAAGAGAAAGGCATGGTACAGGCCCTTTCCAGGTGACTTCAGAGTAAGCATGGAACCTGGATTTAAGACTTCTACCCCCAGCCACAATGTGAGACCAAATTCTTTTTTTTTTTTTTTTTTTTTTTTGAGACAGGGTCTCGCTTTATAGTTCAGGCTGGCTCTGAGCTCACTATGTAGCCCAGACAAGCTGCAGCGAACTCAGCAATCCTGTCTCTGCCTCCCGAGTGCTGGGATTACAGGAGTAAGCCACCATGCCTGGCACTGTGGTATGTGGTGTTGATGGCTGGTGGGCGTGAGTCTCCATGCCCAGCATTATATGTGGCCACTGGGGATTGAACTCAGGACCTTGCGCTTGCGAGGCAGACGCCGGAACCACTGAGCTAACCCTCTGGCCCCTGAGACCAAATTCTTTTTGTTTCAAGCCACCAGATTTTGAAAGTTTATTCCCACATCCCTAGGAAACCAACACACCAGAGATGCTAATATTGATGACGCTAGAACCATTCAGAAACACTGATCAAAACAAATTAATTGGTCTTCTTCTTCCACCCATTATTTCTTCTTAGCTTCTTCCAACCATATTTCTTCTCAGAACACCCATGGTAAACTTTCTTTGCTGGAATAATTTCTACTTGTATCTGCCAGTGCCTGCTTAATTCCTTAAGAAGAATTTTCACCAGCTCCTGGTTTCTTGATACTTCTCTGTTTTTAGTTCTTGATCTTTTTTACCTCATATAGCTCCTTGGGGTTCACTTCTGCTATATTGTGGTCAGAGAGAATCTCCTGATGGAGAACTGTTACCTCAGTTGGCTAGGGTTTCATGCACTCTAGCAAAGGCTGAAGGTACAGGTAGCAGAACCATCACAAGAGTCATCAGGGAACTGGAGAGATGGGGTGGAAGCTAGGGGATTTTGGCTTCAGGAAGACAAGCATTAAGGGGGATTTATCTGCCTTCAAATATATGAAGTGTTACTGTGTGTTCTGCATAGACAGCCGCCATCCCATCCCCTCTGAGAGTGGCCCAAAGGAAGGCAGATTTAGGGAGGAGAGCTTTGAGTGGATAGAAAGAATTTCTAGTGGAAGGTTTTAAGTCACTGGAATGTCAAGGGAGAAGTTTAAGTAAGAGCCGTCACCTTTTCATTAAATTTGATTTAGATGAGGCCTTTCCTGGAGCCAGGTGAATGAACCAGATAGACTCTGAAGGTGTCCTCTGCTCTTTTGAGTCTACAAACTTGCAAAAGAAGAAAAAATATCCAGTTGGGAAAAAAAATGAACACAAAGGAAAGAAAGAAATGCTTCTCTGCTGATAAGGTTATGATCTCAGAGAATCTGCCTGCATTTCTTCATTCATGTTTTTACCTAAAGGCCTAGAAGATATTCTTTTGTGTTATGCAGTTAGGTTAGTAGATTCAATGTTTTTTTATTGAGTTTATCGGTACATTTTAGGTACACATTATGATCACATTCATCACTAAGAATGCGTAACAGTACATGATGTAGCTTATTTTTTTCATCCCTCTCCCTTCCACCCCTCCCTTCTACCTTTCTTCTAAAGAAAGATAAGCTTTATTTCTGTTTTATCCGTTTTCCTTCATATTTTTTCATTCCCTTCTTGGCTTTTCCCTGCCTCTCCCCCAATCCCCATTCCCTTTGAACATTTTCTTCCTACTTCACAATACCTAGTATATATTCTGGAGCTCATTTACAATTTCAGTTTCTTACACTAGAGAAATGATATGGCTTTTTACATGTGTGTCCTGTTTATTTCACTTATGAGTATGGCCTCAAGGTACATCCATTTAGCTATAAATGTCTCAAGTTTAGCTTTCTTTATGCTGTGTAGTACTCCATTTATATAGTAGATTTGACTTTTAATCCCTGTGGTATCCTCTTGTCTTTCAAATCTACCTACTGTAAAAGCCAGTGTATATGTGTTTTCTATTGTTATATTCAAATTATCACAAAGACAGCAGTTTCAAACAGCACCTATTTATTACATCATGGTTTGCATCAGTCAGGAACCCAAACACAACTAACCTGGATCTTGCCCCAAGGTCTCAAAATGCTGCCATCTATGTCTTTGGATTTTCTGGTGCTTTAGGATCCTCTTTGAAGCTTACATAAGTCAACAGTCTTCTGCTTCTTTTAGCTGTAGGACTGAGGTCTCCACTTCGCTGTCTGGCAGTGCTGGGTGGACAGGGAGTTTCAGGGAGAGAATTCCCCCTCTCCTTCTCAGGGCGTCTCACAATGTGTTAGTTTACTCATTCAAGAGCAGCTGGACAATCGCTCTGTGATGTAAACATGGAAGAATTCCCCATCACCTTTGCTACATTCTCTACAGTCCTCATGCTGGTCATGGGTCCTGTTTGCACTGAAAGGTGAGGATTACATACAAGTGTAACTTGTGGATTCTGCATACCACTTAGGTTGGAAATGTGCTATTTTCCTCATTTATAAGTGGTGAAAATACTAGCTCTTCCCTCATGAAGTGGTGGTGAGGATGAACTGAGTTAATACATGTAAGTACTTAGGAGAACAAATGCTGGTGTATCACAAGTACATACATGTGCTAGTGACTGCACGATTTGGTCAGGACTCCAGTCATCCTGTGCCATCCACATGCATAACACTTCCATGGACATTCTTAGGATTTCTTGGTTTGTAGCTATATATATGCTCCTTTCTTCCACTCAAGGAAGGATTTCAGAATGTAAAGAAAGATGATTTCTTGTGGGGGGAAGTTTGAGGAGTGCTTCTTTACAGTTAAATTATTTATATATTTTAGCATTTAATGCTGAACAACAATAAAGACAGGTGAGATTTATTGAGCATTTACTGTGTGTGGAAGCCTGCTCATCGTTATGACATGATCCTCATAACAGAACATTAGAGGTAGGTGTGATTGCTTCCTTTGACAGAGGAGGAAACTGAGACTTAGTGACTTACTTAACAAAACTTTCTAGCAGTGAAGTGCAAGGAGGAGAGGGCAGCATCTGGACTTCAGAAAGATTCTATCTATTCCTTACCATTTTCCCAAGCTTGCCTCTTGACTTACGTGCTGTAACATGAACATGAACGACACAGAAAGAACAAAGCATATGGGCTTGTGTTTTCTTCTTAGCAAGGTGGCTGCTGCAAAGGCAGAGGAGGTAACAACTCAAGATGTGGATATTGGGTGAGCCTTTGCTGTGTATCAGGCCATGGCCCATGTTCCTTCCTTATCACTGTATCACTCAATCCTAAAATCCCATGAAGGGCTATAAGACTTTTTTTTTGAGACAGGGTCTCACTTTGTAGTTCAGGCTGGCTCTGAGCTCACTATGTAGCCTAGGCAAGCTTCGAACTCAGAAATCCTCCTGTCTCTGCCTCCCAAGTGCTGGGATTACATGCGTGAGCCACCACGCCTGGCACTGTGGTATGTGGTATTGATTGCTGGTGGGCGTGAGTCTCCATGCCCAGCATTATATGTGGTTTCCAGGGATTGAACTCAGGACCTTGCGTTTGCGAGGCAGGCGCCAGAACCACTGAGCTAACCCTCTGGCCCTACAAGACTCTTCTTTTTGCAGGTGAAGATATTGAAGCTCTGAAGTGGCTAATGAGAAGCTGATCTAAGTGAAACATAAACCTGCACTGTTTCCAGTGCACAATGCTGTCAAAACATCGTATGCTCCAAAGGAGAAGAAAAGGACCAAGGAAGCTCAGAAGGGGAATTAGCAGGGGTCCTGTTAGCCCAGACTCATCTTATGGCTTTCATATGGTTTTGTGCGGAGGCCCCATCCTGCCATGTTCCTTACAGTAGCACACAGGGCAAGTCACACAACATCTTCAGCATTTATTTCTTTATTTTCTCAAATAAAACTTGCCTTGTTTAAAGAATAAAGCAAAATCACTTTTGATATAATTGAGCAGATGCAGCAAGAGTTTGCACTTTTCATTTAAGTGGATCCTCTAAGCATGGAAGTGGAGAGGAGAGAAGAAAGAGATGTGCTGCTGGTGGAGGAGGGGCTCCATGGATGAAGGAGAAGCAGTGCTTAGGAGTATCATCAGTGAATGGATAAGAAAACAATCCAGTTCCATAACCTCACATGTCACTCTAGAGTGCTGTTTTAAGCTTTTTCGGGTTTGTTTCTAGAACGTAGAAAATAAATGAATACATAGAAGACATACTGATAAATCGGTGTTTTTTAAAGTATTTGGTGGAGAAAAGAGAAGCACAGGTGTTAGATTAGCAGCATTTCTTCTACTGCTACCCTGACTGCTCTTCCCCTTTCTTGCTCATTAGCTTCTACTGCTGCTGTTCCTGTTACCTCTGCTGTACCATTACTGTTAAAAAGAACAGCTGCCAAAAAATGTGGTCACTTCAGTATAAATACTGTTAAGAAAGTTTTCCTGTTTAGTGTCTCACCTGTGGAATCCAACTTCCAGGAGATGACAGCTTGGGGTGATATCTCAGATATTGTTACCTGAAGTTCTGGCATTGGTCAAAGCTGGGTGAGTGAAGGCAGCTCTGCATTTTGGAAATAACCAGGCAACAACCATGGAGGATTATTGGTGCCACATCTCAAGTTGAAAACGATGAAACCAGGTGTTAGAGTGGGCCAAAGACTAGGTGGGTGTGTCCTTTCCTTTTCATGCAACATCAGGCCTTCAAGGAGCCTTGACAGTGGGCCTGGGTTAAGGGTGCAGGCTCTGGAGGCAGGGTTGGTACTTATAAGCTGTAGACAATTCAATCAGCTGTCCTTTGCTGCAAGTTTCCAACCCATAACATGGAGCAGACTGAGAACCAGATGAACTCCTGCAGCTACTCAATGATCAGCACACCTGAGGCTCATGGCAGGTCCGCAGAAATTCTAACTCTTAATCTTACTACTCCTGTTATGTGGAAAACACTAAGATTTAACAAAACCAAAACAATTCAGACAAACAGAAAGCTAGGAGAGCAGAGTCATTCTGAACCCAGGTCTGTGATGCGACCTCCGGAGTGTCTGTGGCCTTTCCTCCTTAGAATTAAGATTTCCTTCACTCGTGCTCGCTTCGGCAGCACATATACTAAAAAAGATTCCCTTCACTCAGGCTCTGCATCTGTCTATTGTTACTGAAGCACACTGAAGTAAAAGTGTGTCCAGGAAAGGTATTTTTAGGGTATCCACACTTTCCATCTCAGGGCATTAGGAAGACACTGCAAGACTTTAGGGAGAACTGTAATAATACTAATACTAGGAAGGTCAGTTCTTTCAAGGTCATGGCTTCACTGTCAAAAGGGCCCAGCTGAACAACTGAGAATCATTTCTGCCCATGGCTGGAGATGACTAGCTCTTAACTCCTATTAGACCTTTACATGTTCCAAATATGATTCATAGCTGAAAAAAAGTTCAAAAGCTGATTCAGAAGAAACCATTCAACATATCCTGAAAGAAAACAGTTGATTTCATCTATTTGGTAAAAGCATTTCAGCATAAAGGGGCCTCAGATGGAATGGTTGGCCTTTTACAAAAAGCCAGATTTTTCAGGGGTCAGAAGGAAATGCAGACAGGCAGGTCTGATGGCCTGTGATAAGACCTAGGGAGCCAGCCAGACAGCCTGAGCATGGAGTCTTGCATTCATGCTAGGAGCTTATCAGCTAGGGAGAAAACTGGAATTGATTATCCCTGGCTTTCAGCTCAGTGCAATGAATGAAGTTGGTTGATTACTTTTTCCCAAAATGAGAATAAAGGCCATTGCCTTAGGCCCATACTTCCCCAGTTCCCCAATTTGAGCAAGCACAGGATTGCCTACAAACTATGCCATCTAATTTCCAAATACTCACAAGGTACTATGGTTTCTAATGTCTGGGAGAACTCTCCAATCTGTGATATCCCATCCTCAGTCGCAGTAGTTCAGCCAGGATTTGCTGAACTCCACACTCATCAGACAGCTTTCTTATAGAGGAAACCTAGCCAAAGGATGTGTGTTTTGGCAAGCTGCTCTTTCAAAGGCCCGGGGCAGTACGGCTGGGCTCCACAAACAGTTCAAGAAGAAAAAGTCACCTAGGAGTGGTAGTGTTATTAGTATTTTTTCTACTGCTACTCAATTGCTCTTTCTTTTTTTATTGAAACTTCAGCCAATAATAATCCCAAAGCAGCTCTCCACTTAGAAAAAAAAAGATGGAGAAAGAATAGATCATAAGGACTCACAGCAGAGACTGGGCAGATCCCATATGAGGCAGCATCCCATAGTTAAAAGTACCAGGCCATATCTGGAAAAAAACACACAGTCCAGGCAGAGAGCAGCAAACAGCAGTCCTCCTGTGAGTGCTGCCTCTTGCTTGTTTTTAATCTCAGGTTGTCTGACCCTGTCAGAAAGACAAGTAAAAATAAACAAAAATGTAACAACAACAACAAAAAAATGAAGCAAATAAAAATATGTTCAGTTGAAACTGAGCACTCACAGTGGTTTAAACAAATAGAAGTTTGTTTTTCTCATAGCATGGTAAGTTTCCATAGAGGTATCTCCTGAATTTTGTCAGTCAGTTGATCATAGTTAAAAGTCTTTTTGACTTTGGTCTCTTGCAACATACTTGATACCTCATGATCACAGATGCAGTTCTAGGTAATCAAATCCACGTTCAAAGCACACAGAGATGAGAAAAATGTAGGAAAGTACTGGTCCCTATAGTCAGCACAGCAAAAAAACTTTTCATAATCTACCAGACTTCCACCTCACAACCCTAAATCCTGAGTTTTTCCTAGCTGCAAGGGAGGCAGGAAAAAATAATGTTTGGCTCCTTTGCCTTTGGAACAGGAAATGACAAGGGTAAAGGTAGTGAACCTTAGGTAAAATCACCCAATAACATTTGCCAGCAAAAAGCAATGTGTAATCTAATTAAACATGAGGGATTTCCTGCCCATATATCCCTTAGATTATTAGTGAGTAGATGTGAGTGCAATCTAGAAATCTTGATTTTATAAACTCTCTGTTAATTCTAATAATCATCCAAATCAAAGAGCTCATTCCACATAAGAATCTTTTTTTTCCCATGAAAATGGCTTGAGGATTAATCCTATAGACAGTGAAATGCTGAATGCTGCCCTCTTCTAAAACATCTAACCCCTTTTCCCCCTACAATGAAAGAAACTAGTCAGTGGTGTGCATACACTGTTTCACAAGGTAGTAGTATCTGGAGCCTGGAGAAAGCGGTTATCATTTTAAGGGACACCAGATAATAGTACCTCATTTTGTTGTCATATGAACAGACAAGAAGCTTGGGGACCAAAGCTTTCCATTCTATAAAAATCAGAGTAATGAACCAGTTACATGGTATTCTGAGGCAAGAGGAATACAAGTTCAAGGTGAATCCAGGTGATTTAGTGAGACCCTGTCTCAAAATTTTAAAAAATTAAAACAAAGAAAGGCTAAGATCACTGACAGAAGGTTTGCTTAGCATGTCTGAGGACCTGGGTTCAATCATCAGTACTGTAAAACACACCAAAAAACCCAAATCATAGCAGTGAGTAAAATAATTCACTGTGAAGCCCTCCAAGGTGATGTGGTGAGTTGGAGAGTGAGTGAGGTCTTGGGTGTGCATAGTTGGATCACTTCCACTTCACACGGAGGTGTTAGCCCTTCCCTCTTCCAGGTCACAACTGTGTGTCAAGTGCATTCTCTTGGCCATAAGAAACTATAAGCTGCCCTCAAATGTTCCCCCTTTTCTCTTCTCTGTCTCTCTGTAATAGGCAGAATCAAACACTGAGCTGATTCCCTTCCTTGCCTCTCCTGGCAAGAGGAGCTCTGTTCCAGGAACCCAAGGCCCAAGGCCACACCAAAAGTGACAGCTCAGAGTACCACTGACTGAGGCCTTTGGTTCAAACTTTATTGGAGTATCTTCTGAGAGCAGTGGGGCCTTGTGTAAATAGACTGGGAAAGATTTTAATTGTCTGTCATTCTGATTGAAGAATTTCATTGGCTCAGAAGGGGAACTCCCAGTTCCAAAATTATTTTTCCCATAAATTGATTTCCCTACATAAAGAGCAATCATTCTTTAGGTAGGTACCTACTTGTTTCATCCTCCATGTAGGTGGGTGAATATATAACCCTTTGGTGATTATGTCCCTGAAAGGCAGTAGGCACGACCTGACAAACTTATTCTCCCATGTCACCCTCCAGGGGTGCACTAAAGAAAATCTTGTTTTCATTTCCATTTTGTGCATCCAGGGTCATGAAATGACCTGAATACCCCAGGGATAGTATACAGTAGGGAGAGACTCAGACCTTTCTTTATCTGCCTTCCTCTTCCTTCATTTCTTGGAGCACAGATAATGGACCAGGTTAAGACAAAAATATTTTAACAGCTATGCAGATTGCTGGCATGCTCATGGATGAGAGGTTTTTGGCCATCTCCGAGTCCAGTTTGCACTGCTTTTCAACAGTATTTGATTATAAAACTACAGATATCAGTTGCTTGCCAGCTGCTTAGTACTATGGATGATGAGCACCTGCTCATACGCACCCACTCCTGGGCTTTGAGAAGATACTGAGAGAAAAACACACCAAACCAATTAGCAAGACAGTTTTTATCAAAAGATGTTTTTAGTTCACAGGAGGATTTCCTTTAACTGGGAGTGGTGTCAGCAATCAGATCCCTTCCTACTTTTGAACCCTTGACTTGGCACAGTGAGAGTTGGAATTCAATACCCCAAGGCCTGAAGCCTGGGTTCCCATAAAGCCTGAGAGAGAATGGGGCTCTAAAGTATGCCCTGGTCATGGAGAGCTTCCAAACTCCCCTCACACAGCTGGATGCTGTGGGCATGTGCCTGTAATCCCAGTTACTTGGGAGACTGAGGCAGGAATATTGCAAGTTCAGGGCTAGTCTGTGCAAGTTAGCAAGAACCTGTCTAAAAAGAAAAAGAGACTAGGGATATACCTCAGTGGTAAAAATGTCCCCCAAACTGCAAAAAAAACCCAAAGCAAAATCAAATGTTCCAGTAAGCACAAAGGGACCAACTCATCTGTTGGCCAAGTAATAAATTGGTTTTAGAAGTGAGAATCTTGTTTTGAAATCTCTGCCCTAAGCAAACCAGATGGACACTGCCACATATTAGGCAAGGACAAAGGCTTTCAAGTGACAATCTTCGTCCATGGAAAATTATTCTATTTGCAAAACTTCTCTTTATGTAACACTTTAAAACCATGTGGTTCATATACAGAAATATACAATCCCTTTCCATTTGAATTCTAGCAAAACAAATGTACGTTTTTACTCTCAAGACCTGCATTCCCTGGGCTTTACAGTTTGGTCCAGGGATGACTATAATTCACACAGACTCAACTATCAATAGGCTCTGTGGGTTTATCCCATGCCCTGTTATTTGAGAAAAGATGTACCTAATTGCACTGTTTCCTGTTGCCTTTCAC
Organism: Thryonomys swinderianus; assembly: GCA_004025085.1. NCBI lineage: Eukaryota > Metazoa > Chordata > Mammalia > Rodentia > Thryonomyidae > Thryonomys > Thryonomys swinderianus. The sequence goes on from PVIC010009859.1 coordinate 37,069, forward strand.
CAAATAACTCTTAACACCTGAGCAGAGTCAGGGCCCTTTGAAGTGTCCTGTGATTTTGATTCCAATCAATTTACAAGAGATGCGAGAGAGATCTGAATTTACTTCAATTAATATGTACCTTTCAGAAGCACCCATCCCCTGTGAATATCCTGACTGGATTTCATGGAATCTCATTTGATGCTGATTTCCCACGGGCTCTGGAATCCAGCTGTGGAAAGAGAGATGCAGTCATTCCTGCTAGCTGAGCATGTTTGGCAGCTTTTGTAGTCAACACCGAGGAGAAAGGCCTCTGCTCTGACATGTCTTAGGCATTAAATCCACCCAACCACAGGTTTCTGGTGGGCCCTGCCTGCCAGCCCAGAGCCGGTGCCCTAAAGCTTCCCTTGGTGCCAAGCAACTTGTTGTTTGGGACTAAAGTGGCCAGCATAGTCATCCACACAATATCCTGTGAAAAATCCCACAATTAGGACTACATAACACAGAGCTCCAGACTGCTCCCTGGTGGCACATCCTGTGCTGGGTCACAGAGTGGGGCCAGTACAGACACGACCAGCCACAACGGGAGTGTGTGGTAGTTTCCCTCCATGTTTCAGAGCAGGAAGCAAGCGTGCCGAGCAGAGGTGGGTTACAGAGCTGGTGACAGGGATGAACGAGGGCAGGGTTCAGTGCATCTGTCACCAGGCTACTTTGGCGAAGTCCAAGAACACTTGTTATAAAATGGGCAAGAGCAGATAGTAGAAACACAAACCATAAAGCAAAATTTAGGTAAAGAAACACAATCTTTAGATAGAGCGGTTTCAAGTGTCAAGGGTGTGGCTTGACAATTATCCCTGAATTTGGTGACCTCTTTCAATCCTAAGCTCTGCTGATTTCTTAAATGGTCTTAAATGAGCCCAGTTAGAACAGAATGACCAGTAAGCAAACTCTCAGTTGTGGTTGCGTTGTTCTTGTCATTTGTTTTGGTCATTATCATCATTATTTTTATTATTATTATTATGGCATTTAGCCTTTGTTAAGGACACACCCTGAATACTTTGGACAATTATAATACTAAGATTCCTAGGATCTGGTGGGTGGGGAGCAATCTAGAATGAGGCACATTACATTTCCTGCCAACCCATGGCATACTTGTTTTCTTAAAGATTTGTTTTTAAAAATAAAAAGGATCCTCAGTCCCCAAAGTCTGCTAACTCTCATTCAAGAAATGTGGAAGCCAGGGCTGTGGTCAAGTGAGGCTGAATAATTGTTGCAGCTGGAGAATATGTTGTAATGGGAACCAGTTAAAATTTCATTCCTAAAATGAGAATTAACTTGTGGCATATACTGGTACAAATTTCCCAATGTTATATGTGATTTTGAGATGTATATAAATTGTACCAATAAAGAATTCAATTAAAAAAAATTTCATTCCTGGGATCAGGTTTGTTGTACATTTAGCAGCACCACCTTGGATTAAGACAAAATACACCGATCACAGGCTTACAGAGGCAACCCATGTACTATGTATATGCATGTCCCATATCTCTCTTTCTCTAGTCTTTCTCCCAGAATCTGGATACTTCCAGTTCTGGGGAATTCACCACCTCAAAATGAAGTCTGTCTTACTTGCACCAACTCTAATTGTTATAAATTCCTTCTCTGGTTTCATCCACCATCCACCTCCCTCTAATAGCTCTACAGTTGACCCAGCCCTGCTTTCTTGGCAGCTGGATGCCCCCCCCTCCTCTCCCACAAGAGGGAGATAGTGCCTAAACCCATCACTGAAGTTGTTGGCAGTTTATTCCTTTTCAAAATTTGTTTTCTGCATAAGAATGCTCCAGTCCTGGAAGGCAAATCTCAGTTTTATGCTGGGAACAATGCACTTACTGTGTGGACTGTTTTTTTGGACACAAACAACTAGCATTGCTTAACAGATTTGTGCGAACATGTTCTAATGGGCTGAAGTATGAGATTTGGTCATTTCAGCCCAAGGCCAGACTGGACACATTTCAGGCTTGCAGTGAATCATTCATTCAGAATTATTGTTATCACCTGGATAATTCGTTTTGCTTCTTGTATCTAAAATCTTTTAGTTATTCTGATGCCAGTAGGCCCCCATCGTCTTTGACTATATCTAGGTCCAGGATGGAATTTCTGTTTCAGTCCAATGTCTTTGTTTAAAACCTGGAAATAGAGATGTTCTCCATGTAGGGATCCAGAAGGGCACAGTTGGGGCTGAAACTAGTTATGAGAAGAGCTTTGCTCTGGTTGTTGAAAAACAGCAAACCTATTTCCTCACTAATAAAAACCTCGCTTTCTATAGTCACTTCCCTTCTGGAGTTCAAAGCATTTTATAGACATAGTCTAATTAGACCATTTTATTATTTTTGTTATGTCTGAGTGATGCACTATATTATTATCACCATTTTATAGTCAGGGACATGTGGAGAGCCCTGAGCATGGGAAAGAGCAGGAGGTGAGAATCTGACCTCATGCCCTGCTCAGGTTGGCTCTCACCTCAGCCGTGTCTCACCCACCCTGCCCAATTTCACCCATTCTTCAAAGTTCACCTGATGGAGCCTTAGCACTGTGGAGATTTTCTCTTCCTAATGACTTTTTTGTATGTTCTACAACACTTTATTTGATTCAAGTCTTTTGTTTTCTAAATAGGCATTTAGGAGCATTTTGAGTCATCATAACTTATTCCAATCATTTATGCATTATTCTTCAAATATGGAATGGAAGTTCTTTAAGCCACAAGATATGTGGTCTTCCTTAGCCCACATAGCCCTTGCACAAGGGTGGCATTGGAGTGAACATAGTATTTACTCCACAAAATCTTAGGTCGCTGCTCTTGCACAAGTGGTACGATATGGCACTGGAAATGATTCATGCCTAAGATGTGAACTGGAGAAGAAACTCAATCTATCAGCATAAAAATTAAGCATCCATCACATCTAGGGCATTATGTTATATGGTAAAGAGGATGTAAAGAAAGACAGAATTCTACTCCCCTCCTTTAGGAATATCCAGTCTCATTGTCTCAGTCTCCTTGGGCTGCTATAACAAAATGCCATACACTCAGTAGCATATGAACAATAAAAATTCATTGCTCACAATTCTGAAGGCTGGGAAGTCTAAGATACAGACATCAGCAGATTTGTTTTCTGATGAGAATATGTTTCTCACAGATGGTATCTTTTTGCTCTTTCCTCATATGGTATGGTGGAAGGGGGCAAATAAGCCCTCTCAGAGCACTTTCACAAGGACCCTGACCCCCCTCATGAAGATGAGCTGTATCACCTTCTGGGAGTCCAACATCTCAAAACTTTTCAATTAAGAATTAGATTTTAACAAATGAACTTGGAGGCAGGATTGGAAATATTCAGACCGTAGCACTCGATCAAGAGATGAGGACCATACTGTGGGGAGGGTGATGATATGAGATTGCAGCAGAGAGATATGGTTTTGAATCTCTTGTCTGCCACTTACACACACCCTTGAGAAGACTGTTTAAGCTCTTTGTATTTTTGTGTTTTCTTTTGTAAAAGGAAAATAATAATGGTGTACAGATGAAAAATAAGACAATGTCTGTAAAAGAATTTGGGGCACTGGTTCATACAGAGTCAAAAATAATAATATTATTAGATGGCTGATAATTCTAAGTAAAGTAAAAATTAATCATGGTAAAGACATTTTGTGGATGTTCCAAGAGTGGCTACAAACCATATGATAAAGGAAGGATCTGCCATTAATCTTAAAAAGGTAAGAGTTTAGTTTTGAGAAGTAGCAAGGATGGAAGAGGTCTGGTGAAATGTCTAAAACACGCTCAGGGCTGCAAACAGGGTGAGCTAGGATGGATGAAATAAGATTCCCATGAAGGGGCCAGCGATTTAGCTCAGTGGTTCCAGCGCCTACCTTGCAAGCTCAAGGTCCTGAGTTCCATCTCTGGCAACCACATACAATGTTGGGTGTGGTGACTCATGCCCACCAGCAATCAATACCACATACCACAGTGCCAGGTGTGGTGGCTCATGCCTGTAGTCCCAGCACTCAGGAGGCAGAGACAGGAGGATTGCTGAATTCAAGGCTTGCTTGGGCTACATAGTGAGCTCAGGACCAGCCTGAACTACAAAGTGAGACCCTGTCTCAAAAAAAAAAAAAAGATTCCCATGAAGAAGTGCTAGCTTATAGCAATAAGAAAAAAGAGCTGTGTTTTCCATAGCATGGTAAGATAAGAATTACCATGGCCATTTTAAAGATTAAATAGTTGAAGTTCTGAGACATTGCATGATTAGTTGGTGACAAATACAGAGACCTTGGCTGGTACTGGTGGCAATGGATCCCCTGATATGCTATTGCTAGAAGATATATTGAACACAGGATTTTTGGAGAGTATTTGGCAGCATTGATTAAGTGGTCATTTTCACGTTAAGATTCTGGTCCTGGAGAATCATGTGCATGTGTAGTCAAAGAGGCACAAGGAATATGTTCACTGAACACTGCAAAAACTACAGTACATCTCACACGTCCACTAATGAGAGAGTCCTTGAATAGTCAAAGTATGGGCCTGTCCACATTGTGTTATATTACACAGCACTTCAACACAAGGAAGTAACTGTACCCAAGTAACATGAAGCTGTTTTGTTGGGAAAAGTTGCATATTATAAGCTCATTATAATACCAGTAACTCTTAAAATTCCATATATTTCTACAGCTACATTTAAACAGGCATATAAATACACAGCAAAAAAGGTCTGGAAGGAGACAAATCACACTTTAAATGGTTACAATTGCTGACTAAGGGAGGCACATATGAGGGAAGGTCTATATTACAGGAGGACTTACATTTTAATGTATGTAATGTATTGTTTGCAAAAATATGCTACATTAGTACAAACATTATGAAAAATACTATGGAAGTTTGTCCCCAAATTAAAACTAGATCTACCCTATGACCCAGCAATCCCACCACTGGGAATACATCCAAAGGAAATGAAATTTGTGGGTCAAAGAGACATCTGCACTTCCACGTTCATCATCGACACAGTGTTTAGTACAGCAGGGAAATCTATCAGCTGATACGTGGATAAAGAAAATGCAGTGCATTATGCAATGGAATACTATTCTACCATAAAAAGAGGAAGCCTGTCATTTATGGCAACATGGATGGAACCAGACATCCTTAAGTGAAATGATCATGAAAAGACAAATACAGTATGATCTCACTCAAATGCGGAATCTAAAAAATTTGATCTCATAGAAGCTGAGAGTTGAATGATGGCTACCAGAGGTCAGGGGCAGGGAGGGAATAGGGAGAGGTTGGCCAAAGATCAAGCAGCTCTAGTACACTACTGCATGGGAAGTGACCACAGATAATGACATACTGAGCATTTCAGAAATCTAGGATGAAAGGTTTTGAAAATTTTACCATAGAGAATCGTTAAGTGTTTGGGGTGACAGAGAGGTCTAATCTGATTTAAACACTGTAGAATGTATATGTGTACCTAAACATTACATGGCACCTCATTAATCAGTTAAAAACTAAATAGTACATCTGCATTGTGAAATACTTTACTGATTAAATAGGCCAAGATATATTTTAAGACTTACATTTTGATTTGGAAAATAATTCTTCCTCAAGTGAAAAAAGACCCGGAAGTTTCAAAATAGTATATATTGCTTTTATAAAAATTCATGCATTGTTCCGGCTTACATCTTAATGTCCCTGCAAAGGGCTCAGGTGCCCATAGGTGGAGTTTGGGGAGGTGACTGGATCATGGGTATGTGGTACTGGATTAGTTTTCCAAAGCGTTTAAAGCTGGGTGTGATGTTAAGAGGTGAAGCCTGATGGGAAGAAGTGGGTCACTGAAGGCGTGGCAAGCTGTAATGGCGTCTACATCTACTGTGTCACTGTTTCAAGGCAGACAGTGATGACACCCAATTCGCTCTTCAGGCTCTCTCTTCTCCTGACTTCTTCCCATATCCTATTGCACCAAATCACAAAAATTAGAGAAAAGTTTAATGCTGCCCATCTTGCTCTTACTGTGTAACTTGTCTACAAAAGATGATGTTATTTTTTGGTGAATATGCTTGGGATGGAAATCATTCCCTTCTTGACCTTACCTCAAATAAATTTCTAGCTCAAATGCTGATTTTATTTTACTGAGAGAAGCCAAAGACATTTAATGCTGGGTTGAGGTGTAGCTGTGTGTGTGTGTGTGTGTGTGTGTGTGTGTGTAAAGGGAGGATATTGGATGTGCAATAAAAACTTTCATGATGCAAGTATTTGGACTTTTTAACCTTCTCCTTAATCTCATCACAACTTGCCAAGTGCTCAGTCTTTCTCCGTAAGTGGTTCCATCCTTCTGTCTTTTCAACTCAAATCCATCAGCCTCTCTCTTGCTTCTCAGGTACCCCCCGTGGAGGTCAGTGTCCAGACCCACCCCTGGATTCTGTCCTGGTCTCACCTAGTTTAGTCTGACACAGAGATGAAGCTGAAAGCCTTAAGGACAGAGGATTTTATCTCAGTACTTTAGATAGTCAAGTGTCTGTGGATCTCTAGATAGATAGGTCCCTTTATAATGGTCAAGCAACAAAGAAAACCCTCCTGGCTTTGGATGTGGGCTCAAGTAGGACAGACTGTGTTTTTGGTTGGTTGGGAGAGTACATGTGATGAAGGCACAGGGTTCAGCCTCTCTATCCCGCGGTCTGCACATGGGTGAGGTAATCACATGTTCATGAATGTTCTCATCTTATTAACCGCATGTCTATGTGGGCATAGAATGTATACATGACACTACCACCTTGGATAATGTGCATGGGCAGAACTGACCCTCACCCTGTCCCAACATCTCGCCAAGCCACATCCTGCTGTGTGCTCCAAGGTAAGGACCCTCTGCACCCTCGTGGCCCTGCAGAGCCAGAGTGACCCTGGAAGGGCTGCACAATATGTCTCATGGAGTGAGGCTCACTGCGAGCTTGATGAGGAGCCCACAGAATTTTCCAGGTGAGAAGTGCTGAGGCTGATAGTAATGAATGGGCTGTACCTGATCCAATGTTTCTTAATAAAAAGAAGGGAGGGGAAATGGTTTCTGGAATCTTAGAAAGGACCAGAGGGGTAAGATCCAGGAGAGGCCATTATTTTAGCCAGTACATTCTGACCTCAGAAGTGGGTTATGAAGAGGATGTCCTGTGATTCTCTGCTGTCAGAATACATCATTTGGTGAGGCTTCAGCTTCTTTCCCGTGATAATTGATGCCAATAAAATGACCTTGTGACGTTATTTATTTATTCATAGCCTAGTGATAAAGGGAAAACACAAAAAATTGTCCTAATTATCTAGAAAAGAAGCATTTTCCCCTCATCACATTCCCACACCAAGTTTCCTATAGAAATATTCCACTCTATATGTGATGAGGGGAAGGAATAAATATGATACAGAAAGAAAATAAAAGAGCATGTATAAAGGGGGAGGAGGGGGGAGTGGGTAGGGATATGGGTAAAAATGAGAATTAACTTGTGGCATATACTGGTACAAATTTCCCAATGTTATATGTGATTTTGAGATGTATATAAATTGTACCAATAAAGAATTCAATTAAAAATA
>PVIC010009860.1:0-44691 GCA_004025085.1 Thryonomys swinderianus
TTTTTTTCATGTGCTTATTGGCCATTTGTACTTCTTTGAAGAAGAGTCTATTCATTTCAATGGCCCATTTTTAGGTTGGGTCTTTGATTTTGAAGGGGTCTAATTTTTTGAGCACTTAGTATTTTCCAGATATTAGTCTTCTGAGGAATAATTTTTAAAAATAATTTTAGTAAAAATTAGAATAATTCTGTAGATTACCTCTTCATTCTGATTGTTTCCTTTGCTTTTCAGAAGATTTTTAACTGGATGTAATCCCATCTGTTAGTCCTCATCATAATTTCTTGTGTAATCAGAGTTTTAGTCAGGAAGTCCTTGCCTACACATATGAGTTCAAGAGTTTCCCCATCTCCCAGTTGCTTCTGTTTTAATATGTAGGTCTTTGATCCATTGGACTTTAGTTTTGTACATGCAGGTGTAGCTAAGTTCAATCTTCTGGAGGTGGATAACCAGTTTTCTCAGCACCTTTTGCAAAAGATAATCTTTCCTCCAAAGTGAGTTTTTGGTCCCTTTGCCAAAGATCAAAGAGCTGCATGTGTCAGGGCTTGTTTCTACATCCTCTGGTCTGTTCCACTGATCCACATGTCTGTTTTGTGTGCCAATATCATGACACTTTTACACCACATTACCCTAGTGGTACAGTTTAAAGTCAGGTACTTTGATGGGCCCTGGTTTGCTCCTGTTCCCCAAGGTTGCTTTCACTACTCTGGGTCCCTCCTAGTGCAATATAAATTTTAAGAATATCCTCTCTAACTCTATGAGGACTGCTGGAGGAATTTTAACTGGGATTGAGATAAATCTCAGTATAAGTGTTACAAGTATGGCTATTTTGATAATATTATTTCTATCCAGGAATGGAGGATATCTTTCCATTTTCTGGTGTCCCCTTCAATCTTTTTCAGAGAACCATAGTTTTATCATAGAGATCTTTCACTTCCTTGATTAGGTTAATTCTTAGTTATTTGATTTTTCTTATGCTATTGTGAATGATATTGTTTCCCTAATATTTTTTCTAGGTGAGTTCATTATTAGTGTATAGAAATGCTATTGATTTTGTGCATTAAATTTTTTTCCTGCTGTCACCAAATTTGGTCATTAATCCTATGGGTTTTTTGGTAGAAGTTTTGGATCTTCTATGTATAGGACCATGTCATCTGCAAATAATAATTTGAGTCCTTCATTTCCCATATGTGTCCCTTTTATGTCTTTCTCTTTCCTGAGTACTCTGAAGAATGCTTCAAGTACTACGTTGAACAGAAGTTTCAATACTGAGCCTCCTCATCTTGTACCTAATCCTAGAGAGAAATATTGCATTTCTTCTCTTTTTGATGTGATGTTGGTTATTGGTTTTTCATAAATGGCTTTTATCATATTTAGGTAAGTGCTATTCTTATTTTCTTCAGAGTTTTTAATCATGAATGGGCTTTGGATTTTGTCAAAAGCTCTTTCAGTCCTATCGATGTGATCATATGGTTTTTCTCCTTGCTGCTGTTTAGGTGGAGAGATAGACAGATTTGATTTGTGTACGTTTACCCATCCTTGCAACCCTGGGATGAAACTCCTTGGCAAAGATTATGATCCTTGTGACAATGTTACATTTTATCTACCACTGTTTACTGAGGAGTTTGGCATCTGTGTTTATTTAGAAGATGAGCCTGTACTTTTCATTTTTAGTTGGATATTTGGTTTGGAATCAGACTGATGCCAGCATTCAGAAATCATTTTGGAAATGCTCCTTTTCTTTCAGTTCCACTGAAGAGCTTGAGGAGTATTGGTGTTGTGACATTTCTACAGGTCTTGAAGAACTCAACAATGATTCTATCAGGTCCTGAGCATTTCTTAGTTGGCAGGGTTTTTCTCTTTATTCTTTTTCTTTTTTTAATTTTTAATTTTTATTAATACATGTTTGGAGTACTTAATAACTACATTCACTGCAGAGCATTGGTACAGGTACACAGCATATGTCAGTTCTTCTCCCCTTCCTCCCACTCTCTTATTTTGCTGGCATCAGATTCATTTATGTATTTTATAAGTCCTTATAAGTTTAATTATCATTTTTACCAACGAACAACCTAACTAACAGGCCAAAAACTTACAAAACACAAAAGGTGGTTGTGCTAACTCCAGGCATACTTTTAGTTACATTGTCCACGCTGAAAAACTTCTTTCTCTTGTCGTTTTTCCTATCATCTGTTTTATTTTGCATATTATTTATATACTGAGTTTTTTCATATAAGAGAAACCATGTGATATTTAAGCTTGTGTATCTGATTTACTTCATTGAATATTTATAGTCTCAGGTATGATTTTCCTACAAATCAATTAAGTTTATCCTTTTTGACAGAGTATTCTACTGTGCATAAATGCCCCATATTCTTTACCCACTTACCTGTTGTAAAGAGGCTATTTCTTTCTTTATTGCTGCCTCAATTTCATTGTCTTTTAGAAGACTAGTCAGAAATTTTATGTTTTCATGGTTTATTTTTGGTAATTCATGTGTGTATAGGAATCTGTCTACTTTGTTGGGATTTTCTAATTTCTTAGAATACAGTTTCCAATAGTAGTTACTATCTTCTGCATTTTGATGGAGCCCATTGTGAATTTGCCTTTTTCATTTCTAATTTCAGCGATGTGAGTCTTCTCTCTTTTGATAAGTTTGACTGTGGCTGTGTCTATTTTCATTCTGTTCTTATTTCTGTCAAGAATCAGCTTTTCAATTAACTGGTTCTTTATACTTTTTCTCAATTTCATCAACTTCTGCCCTTATTGTTTTGATTTCCCTCTTTGAATGCACTTTGGGTTTGGACTGTTGTTGTTTTTCAAGTGTCTTGAGGGTCATTATTAGGTTATTTATTTGGGTTTCCTTTGTGTTTCTAATGTCAGCACTGATGGCAACACGTGCCCCTCTTAGGATTGCTTTCGTTGCGTCCCACAGTCTCTGGGTGCCACACCTGCATCGTCATCAGATTCCAGAAACTGTGCAATTTCCTCCTTCATTTCTTTCATGAGCACTTCATGCTCAGGCACACTTGCTACACTTCCAGATGTTTATAGGTTTTCTGTGATTTCTTCTGTGGCTGATTTCTACTTTCATCGTATGATGATTGATAAGAAACATGGGGAAATTTAGACGTTTTTGTATTTACTTAAACAGGCTTTATGGCCAGTATGTGGTGTATATGTGTGTATATGTGTGTGTGTGTGTGTGTGTGTGTGTGTGTGTGTGTGTGTGTGTGTTTAAAAAAGTTCCATGAACTACTGAGAAGAATGTGCGTTCTGCTTGGGGAGCATAGAAGATTCTATAAATATTCATTAAGCCTGTTTGTTCAAAGGTGTGGTTCAGCTCTAATGTTGTTTTGTCAGTTTTGTTCAGTTGATCTGTCTCTTTGTGAAAGTGGGGCATCGTGGTCATCCACTGTGGTTGTTCTCCTGCTATTTGGTCTTTGGTCTCTAGCTGCATTGTTTGATAAAGACAGATGCTCCAGTGCTCAGTGCACATGTGTTTGCAGGTGTTTTGCTATTAGAAGCTTCCCTTGTCTAGTACATGGTCACCTGCTTTATCTCTTCTGATCAGTTTTTGTCTGAAGTTACTTTGAGCAAAAAAAGTGAATCTTTTCTAAGCATGAAGTAAAGCTCATTTCAGGCTTTATGTGTGTGTGTACTGCCCGCATGATTTGGAAATGGCTGCTTTGGAAAGTGACTGACTTCTCCTCTGTGGGAGTCCCTCGCTGGAATGCAATCCTGAGAAGCACCCATATAGTGCAGGCTTTTCTAGAAACAAATTAGCACCAACCTCATGATAGGAATTGAAATGATAGCACAGGATAATGGCTGATAACAGGGGATTAACTTCAGAAATACTTGGCTCCGTTCATGACTTAAAAGCTCTGTGGACTTGTGGAAACTACTTACAGTTTCTCTACTCTTATGTTTAAATTTTAAATTGCAATAAGAATATTTACTACGTAGACTCTCAGGATGATTAAATAAGCTGAGGTGTGAGTGTGGCCAGTGTGGAGGAGGAGGTGACCATGAACGGGTATTGGTGGGGACCTGATACGACCACTTGTTTCTTTCCCAGTTAGAGACAGGCTTGCTTCCTAAGATCTTATGTCCAAAAACATACAATGATGAAATGAAGAAGCAATAAGAAATCACACCTCACTCATTTTTGGATGGGTTTCATGTTGCCTTGATGTTTAGAGCAGTGGTGGTCAAACTGAATTCGGGGAGACAGGTCCAGGTGGGGAGCAGCGGTTGGCCTTGGCTGATGCCTTCCACTTGGCTTGCTCCCTCTCCTTCCCCCAGAGAAATTCTGTGTGTGATGCACATTTGCTGAAATGTTTGTCACTGTTCACTAGTAGCTTTGGGTCCAAGCCATGTGACCCTGCTCGTTTATGGATGATTTGAAGTTACTCTGACATTGCCTCCAGACAGTTGTCTCTCATCCTGAGAGACAGGGCACAGACCCCGAAAGGATCACACATGTTCACTTACTGTCCTTGACTCCCCCGTGCACTGCATCCAGATGGGAACACTCTCGCAGACTGCATTACTCCCCGCGGTCAATTTCGAGAACTGTGTGGCTAGTGTTCAGTGTACCAGTCAGTTCTCCTTAAAACTCAACATTGGTTTAAATAGCAGCATATGTAGAAGGAGGTTCTCATGCCTGAAGGTTAAAAGGAAGTGGTTGTTGACACCTGTTTTGAACTACTGCAGATCCACAGCATTTCTTACAAAAATTTAAAGACAAAAAAGGTATTATTCTATGACACTCTTGGTGCACAATTCAGCAAATCAATTGAGAAAATAATGTGGAGTTCCAGTTATCTTTGTAGCACAGCATGATGCATTGAATTTGATCAAGTCACAGGAGTCAGGAGAAATACAAAAATAGACACTACATTGCTTCCGTGCCTGAGGATCCTGAATGTCTGCCAATGAGTTGGAGCTGCATAAGTCAGAATAGATTGTAAGTGGAGAGAAGTCCGCAGTGACTGTACCAGTACAGACATGCATTATTTAGGTAGTTTTATTTATTCATTGTGTTTGCCAAGAGCATGCAGAGCAGTCTGGACGCAATGCAGGAAAATTGTATTTCTAAGAATTGTAAAATTAACCATCTACGTTGTCCCTACAAGTTCTATAAAATTCTGCCTTCCTTCCGAGTCATGGTCTCCTTCAGCCTTTCCCGTTCTACAGACCACGGCTCTCATCTCAGGTGAGAAAGCAGGGATTCTCCGAACACCATCCTTCCGGGCTCCCCCACAATCCTGCCTGTCCCACCCATCTTCATCCTTGCTCCCTTGACTTTCCATCCTCTGTTCCCCCTCTAGGGATCCTCACTGCTCTGCTTAAGAATGTGCACTGACGCTTCCTTTGTCTGAAGTTTCTCTTGCTGCTTTTGCTTCCTGGAGCTGCCATACTTTAGCTCTAGCTGTATTAGAAGCTCTCCTCTGAAATCAGTCTCTCAGCCATTCATCATCATTCCCTCAGCTTTTAACTCTACACAATACACACATCACCCTCAACCCCCCAACTCAATGTTTTCCTCAGCCTGGCATGGATGGCACTGCACAACACCATGCCAGACTTTTTTTCCAGCCTGAATTTGTTTCTTTGATGTCAGCTTTCACTTACTTTCCCCAGAGGTGGAAGTCTTCCATGTCAGCTCTTTCAGACTGTTGTGCACCCTCCAGCCATGGGGTCGTCCAGCCTTGTTCTGAAGCCTCCTCTGTCTGTTTGGCCCTGGTGTCAGGCATTCATCTGTTAACTTCACCCACTGTGTGCAAAAGCTGCCCAGAGGCCTTTGCTTTACTTCCCAAATTCTCCTATTCATACCTAATTTCTGCTCGGTAGTCACCTGAACACAAAACTTTAAATTCTACTCTGACAACACCATGCTTGATCTCTGACTCTCAGTCAGTTGTCAAGTCTGGTTGGCTTTTCTTGTTTACACTCTGAATCACTAAAGTAAGCACTTAACATACTCCTTTCTGATATCTCTCATTCTGCCTTTCAGATTCACTAACGGATATCTTTCTAACCCTCCAATTGATTTGGCTATTTGATGAGAAATGTTCAGCATTTCTTCCTCTGTGCAAATTTAGGATAAATTAGAAGTTCCTCACCCCAAAGACCTACAGCTCCTAATAGTCAGAGGGAGACACTGCCTAATGTTTCTGAGTGATCCCTTTTTATACTGACTGTAGTTTCCAGGCCCAGGCAGGGCTCCAGGTTCTTGCCACACCTGCAGTCCACCTTGATCTTCCTGTTTCCTTTTTATGACTTTCTTCCTGACTGAACATTCAGTTCCTTCTGGTCTTTCAAAGGACATTACCAATGTTTCCAGTAAAATGTTCTTTGATCTAAACAAGAGATGAAGAACCATTTTTAACCTTCAGAAACATTTTTCATATGCTTTGCTGATTGTCACATATTCCCTTGTAGTCCAGGATATCTACCACTTATAGGGGTTCTTACCCATTGTAAATTACCTGTAAGTAATAAACTATTTTCTTTTGGTTCCTTCAAGACATGTAGAATGTGCCTTACAATAAAGATCCAATATTTTATGGAAAAAAGGACCCTCTAGAAGTTGAAAATTTTAGCTTGGTGTTTCCTTCAATACTTTTTAAAATATGTTGCTTCAGGGAAGCTCTTTTCCAAATCCTCTGGATCTCCAATTCTCTTGTAAAATGGAAATTCTCTAGATATCTCATGAATGTCTTAGATAACATAAGCAAAAGCATATACATAAAGTATCTGACACAGTAAAACAGCTCGTGGCAGCACTTGTGATGCTTGCTGAACAGCTGACAGTTTCATAAATGAGCAAAGAAGAGTGGCAAGGTGATCCTTGTTTTGGCTGTAAAACTACACTGAAATGTTTCCTTTTTGTATCATAAGCACATGGGTTACTTCACAAAATATGCATTATGAGTCACATACTTGAAACAGTCCTGTTCATCCATGAGAAACACCATAAACAGGTTTCCAATTCATTTAGTCATATAGGATGATGCTCAATCTGATCCAATTGTTCAAATTTAGAAATGACACTTTAAACATAAAGTTGACATGATAAATATCCTATAATTTTGCATTCACTAATATTTCATTCAATTTCACTTTTGTCCTCTAAAGCAAAATTAGCATTAGTTATATGGAAAATAATAGATATTGTATATAGCAAATTTTCCACAAAGCATATATGATAAGCTAAAAATATAGCCAAGCTTTTCTTATTTCATAATTCTTCCTGTGAGGACTTCAGTTTTGCTTTATCTTTGCTCTTTCTTATATTCTGTACTGTAAACTGATGTTAGTATAAATGCCGTGCAAGCTGATTTGTTTAAATAATCACCTTTCCTTTGACAGGCTGTATTTCTTCTGTAATGTGTTGGATATTTCACGGCAATAGAACTCTTCATATATAGTAGTAATTTTCAAATCATGGTGTGTGGGGCTCTAGAGACCTGATTTTTTTTTCTGGTGCTTTTTAAGGGCAAAACAGTTCTACATCATCATACCAAGCCCTTGTTTCATTTTTCACTTCTGTATAATGGAGTGGCTGAGAGACTACATGACAGATGAGGACACCATTCCTCTGAGAATGGGAATATGTGCTGGAGATTCACCAAGTGTTTGTTTGAATTTTTATGGTAATCAGCAACAGATGTAATCCATGCAGAAAATGTTACTGGAGTCTTTTTCTTTAAGATGGTAATACATGTTATTGAAGAAAAGAAATGATAATTATTCATAGAGAATGAAAAATGAAGCCAAAATAAGACTGCTTGAGAATGAGAAACTCTGTGACTTTTAACATTAAATTTTCAAATTCATACATCAAGCTGGTGTAATTAAAGAGACATGTAAACAGAAATATTGGTCCTGAGGCTAGACTACAGCTATATTCACAGGTTGCTTAAAGACTCTTTAACTCCTGTATTGGTTCTTCCATTTATCTCCTCCATCAGCCTCATAGACTACACTGTCTTTGGCTCTGTGGTAACTTAAATCTAGCAGCTGAACTTTTCCAAAAAACCTCACCTTCCTTGAAGTTCTTTTTGATGTAAGGCTGGAGGTCAGGCCTAGAGATGAATAAAAAGCTTCCATCAAAGGGCAAAAAGAATTTCTAAATTCTCACTTACACTTGATTTCAGAACAACATTTTTCCTAACTGTTGAAATAGTATTTAATTTTAGAAAGACAGATTATAGAATGAGATAAAGATAAACTTTATGCAGTTGAATGAGAAAATACAACAGGAAAAAGTAGCAAATCCAGGGCTCTCTATCATGATCATTTTATTAATTTCACTAACAAATACCTATCGAAACATTTTTGTATCTGTATCCACTGATTCAATCACTATAAAAGAGTGATAAAAACAAAAACTAGTCCTTGAAGGCTGCATGTTGAAAACATTGGAAAAGGGCTGCCCAAGACATCTCACTCATTTATCACTCTGTAGGTCTGGAAACATCAGTGTTACAAAAGATAGATTCTCTGATATCTGGGGTTCCTTTGGAATCTAAGTTTCTATGTACGTAAAGGATGGAGCCTCCAATAGAAAAGTCATGATGGTGACTTTTTCTTTGAATTATGGACTGTCATTGCCAAATCATTTACAGTCATGAGGCAAACCAAGCAGGTATTATCCTCATCTCTTTTGTGTCATTATCATTTTCAAAGGCCATAAAGTCTTCTAGCTCTTCCCATGGAGGAAGAACAGATGCAAGTGAGGGACAGACTGAGCACAATCTGCTCTTGAAGACTGGGTGGACGCTTCCTGCCTTCATCTCTCCCATACACACACTCACAGCTCCTATGTACCTGGATGCCATTGGGGCCTGCAGCAGGTTCATTCGCGACAGTACAATACATGGATTCGGGAAACCGAAACAGTTGCTCTTAGATGTTTATCCTCAAGAGTCAGCAGGGTCCGCATGACGTGTTTTCCTTAAGAGATGGTCCCTGGAGCCACAGCTCCTAAATCAAATCCAGTTCTTTAATACATGTCGTGGAGACCTTGACTCTCTCAAGGGTCCCATCTATAACTGTGAACTTGTGGTGGTATCAGCCTTTCATTCAGAGATCTCTGGAGGAGATGAAATGTGTCCATAGTTATAGACCTTCTACCAAGGGCCAGCAGACAGCAGGTGTGCTGTTTGCAAAATAAATATGTATCTTCACTTAAGAGACTCCAGTGGAGGTGGCTTCTGGTTCACAGCCTAGTCTGTGTGCACTTGCCCTGTGACACTGGGAAGCACTTAGTGCTGCCCTGTCAGGGCTGCAGACTCAGTAGAAGAAACCTGACTCTTCCTGTCTGGTCTGCAGCAGGCCCAGTGCAGAGAACCATCCCCTGGAACCCAGAAGGTGCTGTCAAAATATGAACCACTCTTACCACTGTTAGAGGTGACAATCTTCAGCTCGCTTCCTTCCTCTGCTTCACAGATCACTTCTACAGTTTCCCAGATACCCAGCTTTCTTGATCTCATCTCCTACTAGCTATTTTCAACTGCGTGGCAGCCCCAGAAGCAAACAGAAGTGACTTTTCATACTCCTCATCTCCCTGGGGTGTTCTCGGGCCCCTGGTCCCAGAACCGTGCCACAGATCCCTCCTGCCACCACTGCTCTGTTGTTACATTCGTGCACCTTTAACACATCTGAGCTCTCCCTGTGAAGCTGTTTCCTCTATCACCATCCCAGTGAGGTCTACTTGTAGAAATCATCATTTCTATGTTATTTAAATACTTGGTGATTTTTTTCTCTGAATCTAATTTTGTGTTCTAGTCTAATTTATTTTCCCCAAATACACCAAAATATTATTTTTTCCTGAACAGTACTCATCAAATATGAAAAACAGTTCAGGCTCTTAAGATCTTCCATGTGATCATCTCATCCCACAGTTCTAGAACATCCCTTCACTTCCAGAATATCCTCTGTCCTTAGTCGTCTTTGTTTCTTTATATTGTTACCTTTACCTTAAACTTGTCATGTCATTCTTCTGTTGCATTGTTCTAAGTCCACTATCAACGTGGTGTTCTTCTTAAGTGATTTCTCCCAGCACGCCTTCCCCCAACATCAAGTCAGTGTTTTAAATCTCATTGGAACATCTTGATCCTCCCTGCACTGTCGTGATTATACCTTTTCACAGTGGAGCATTTGTTTTATCAAAACCACCATTCGGTCACTGTGAAAGCCACAGGTGTAAATGGATCACAGGCACCTTCTCTCTTTTCTGAGCTCTGAACAGTGACAATTGAAACACATTACTCCTGTTCAGTAAACGTGTGTGGCTTACAGAGAGGCTGAATCAATATAGGAACTGTGTAAGCCTGCACCCCGCCTTCTCCAGCCTTTGTCCAGACTGGCAAGACCCACGGCCCACACAGGCTCTATTCCCAGCACAGTTTCTCCCCAGGAGCCAACTGATTGCTTATCAGACACAAAATCTGAAGATATGAAAGTTTACATTCTCAAATGTATTGCTCCAGGGAAAATAAGCAAATCCAGAGAATAAGTATTTTAGTGTTAGGTGTGTTACAATCTACAGAAATGTTTCTGTGGAAAAAACCTTGCCTCATTTTATTTGTGCACCACAGAAATGAACACTTTTCCTGAAAAAAGTGGAATGTTTTCTATTACATACTCTGATATTTTTAAGATATAATTATAATATGTATATGAAAACATCATATAACCACTTCTGTTCTTCATTTTTGCAGTATCTAAATAACTATTTTTGAAGCATATCAAAATATACAGTAGGGGCCAGATATTTAGCTCAGTGATTCTGGTGCCTATCTAGTAAGCACATGGTCCTGGTTTGATCCCCAGTAACCACATGCAGCAATACTGGGCTTGGTGACTCACGTCCACCAGCAATCAGTACCATATACCACAATGCCAGGCATGGTGGCTCTTGCCTGTTATCACAGCACTCAGAAGGCAGAGACAGGAGGATTGCTGAGTCCAAGGCCTGCCTGGGCTACATAGTGAGCTCAGGGCCAGCCTGAACTACAAAACGAGACCCTGTCTCAAATATATATACAGTGAATGCTTAAAGTTTAAAAAATTACAGTAAACACACATTACCAGTATTCCCCTTGCTTCAAAAATGTCTCTTCATGCTTTCCACCATTTTCTGAAGCAATTCAGTAAATCAGCTTCCACAATCCTTCTTTCCAAGGTGTAACCCAACATGCACTGAATGCCACCTCTCAACACTACCCAGTGGAAAGGCACCGCCTTCCACATGTGGCCTAATCTGCCACATGTGGACTCTGGAATATTTTCAGAGGAATGAATACCAATGTGTCTTTCCCTGTAGTACATTATTAAAATTTATACATTCACCACAATTCCAATCATGCCTTTTAAATGTTCTTTAAAACAGATCAAAAGTTTAATAATGCATTCTGGAATCCTACTAATTTTGTTCTTTTGCAAAACAGAATTTCTTCATAAAGTCACATTTCTTCCCTATCAGAGAAAACCTGCATAATAACCTATTTCACCCCCTTTTTATTTATTACTGAATAAGTAGTATGCAAAATATAAACCAAAAATTCAACATTTGACCTCTTTTAGATAAGTACTAAAGTTTGCGATAAAATTTGAAGATTACTCAATTCATATTAGCTTTACCTCTGACTTATAATTACTTCCACATTGATTCAGTATGCACCCGTGGTTTGTTTTGCAGAAGATTAATTTATTTGTATAGTACAACTTGAGCTATTGCTTATGCATTGGAGCTTTAGTATAAATTTATATATATTTAAGGTGTACAACCTAGTCTTTAGATTTACATGAATGTTATGTCATGCTTATCAAATTTAAACTATTTAACAACCCATCATGGTAAAAAGTTGACTTCTGTGAATGTATGTGTGTCTGCAAACATTTAAAACTTATGGTCTCAGAACACTTCAGGCACACAATCTAATAGGTACATACATGGAGAGATAGACAGATGGATGTTTACAGGTAGGGCTGCCGGATCCTATGGCATTTATCTTTTTAATTTTTTATAATCCTCTACACTTCTTAATAACTGTACCAATTTATGTTCCAGTCAAAGCCATAGTGTTCCCTTTTAGCCACACCTTTGCCAATACTTGTTGTTATTTGAATGATTGACAATAGCCATTAGACGTATATGATATTTAACCATGATTTTAACTTCATTTCCATGAGAACTAGTGATGCTGAGAGAATACATCGTACATGCCTCTGGCCAACTCTGTCTTTTTATAACTTTATTTAAATCGGGTTAAGTTATCCATTAAGATACATGACTTTTTTATACATTTCAAATATTCGTCTTTTCTCAGGATGTGACTGCTGCGCAGGTCTCCTGTCTCCTGCGCTGACCGTTCTCCTCGCTGCCCAGAGCAGTGGAAGGAGCCCCGGGGTGTCTTCCCTCTCGGTGCCTGTGCTTTTGACGTCCATACAGTCACCACCATGGCGCTGCTCGGAGAGCTTCTCATCTCAGTTTCCTTTTATAGTTTCTATAGTTTTCCATCTCATGTTTAAGGATTTAATCCCTTTTGAATTCTTTGTGTGTATGATAGAACATAAAGCTTCAATTTAATTATCCCATGTGTAGATATCCACTTTTCCCCACCACCACTTACAGAGCCACTACACCCTCCCACTGTGCATTTTACACTTTTGTCAAAGATTAATTGTCCTGTGTATATGCATCAGTGCTTCTCTTGGATTCTTAGAACTGTCAAAAAGGCTGCAATTTCCCATCAACCTATGAATAAATGATATGAGTAGGTTTCATTCTACAACCTAACAGTTTTATAAATCCATTTATTCTACGTTTCCTGAATTCCAAATGCAACCATGACTGAAAGGGTCATGGAGTCGGTGGAGAGCTCCCTTATCAGAGGACCGAAGGACAGACTGGCTCACTGAAGCCATTTCTCCACTGTGGCCACCGTGCACGCCCCTCTCAGGTCTGAGGGCAGTTCTGGTAGAAGCTCCCATGGGGCACTGGGTGCTGAGCTTACAGACCAAGAGAGGTTCTGACTCAAAAAATCTTTAAATACAGTGCTTTCTCTTTGAGAAAGCTGAAAAGCCAGGCTCTGATTGCTTGTGTCTTTGTTCTGCATCCTAGGAAAAGATTTTGAAGATGTGCCGGCTTCAAAGGAAGCTAAAGGTAATTTTGTCATTCTGGCTCTTTTTCATGTTTTCTCTCAAGGCTCTGTGATATTTTGTCTGTCTTGTTTTATTCAAATATTCTTGACCTAGTCTTTGATTTTTCAAGGCAAAGTTTACTTAGTTTGACTCATTTTTCTTTTTTAAAATTGATTTTATTGGTACATTTTATATATGCATTATGATCACAATCAACAATGAGAATTTGTACACTACATGACATTTTAACTCATATTTTTCCCATTCCCCTGCCCTCCACTTTTAATAAAATTTTTATATTATTTAGAAAATATATCTCCTCTAATAATAAGTAGGGCAGTTAAGCATTACTCATAATTGTCAGGGGCATTTACTGACTAACCTGCAGGAGTATTTCTTCAAAATCATCATTGCAGGGGCCGGAGGGTTAGCTCAGTGGTTCCGGCGCCTGCCTTGCAAGTGCAAGGTCCTGAGTTCGATCCCCGGTAACCATATACAATGCTGGGCATGGAGACTCATGCCCACCAGCAATCAATACCGCATACCACAATGACAGGAGTGGTGGTTCATGCCTGTAATCCCAGCACTCGGGAGGCAGAGGCAGGAGGATTGCTGAGTTCGAGGCTTGCCTGAACTACATAGTGAGCTCAGAGCCAGCCTGAACTACAAAGCAAGACCCTGCCTCAAAAAAGGAAAAAAAAAATCATCATTGCCTCAAGGATCAAAACTTACTGCTTCATCAAAGAGTATAATGCTATCACTTCATCAGAGATTAGTTTTTATTTAGAAGAAAAGGTATATCAACTGTACTAGCAGCACTATCATTAAAGGAGAGAATTAAGATAAGGAGGGAGAAAGAGAAAGAGGAAGACCAAGAAAAACAAAAGGAAGTCCCTGAACTTCTGAAACAGGACCAACAGGAAAACCTACTTGATCAAACCTATGATCTTGATCAAATCCTTCCAGAAGAATATGTCTCCACTGTAATGTGAGAGCTTGAACTGAATTTAAGGAAAGTGTTTATGCTTGTTTCCTGAAGAGTTTCTGGGAAACTCATGCTGAGTTTGAGCTCAGTATGAAATGGTATTTCTCTTCCACTTCCAACACTTTTGTAGTTAATAACAGTTTGCCCATGAATTGCTCTTAACATTAGTCCGAGTTATGCAGCAATGTCCTGGCTCACCTGATAATGTGAGAAACACTCCCTTGAGGGAAGTCAGGAGGAAATGAATGAGTACATACACCTTGGAAAACACACTCTCCACTTGTGTGTGCTCTGAGACACCCTCCTGGAGAACTCTTCATCTTCTGTAGGAACATACATTGGTGTAGACATCACAGTAGAGATTCTTAAAAACTAAACCACAGAGCCACTGCGTGATCTACCAGTACCATACCGAGTGCACGTCTGAGGCAGTGCGGCAGTGACACTTGCACTCTTGTATCTGCTGCAGCACTCTCCACAGACAGTAGCTAAGACACAGAATCAACCTCGGTGCCCATTTGTGGGTGGGGCGATGAAGAGAATGTGGTGGACACGCACAACGGAATGTTACATCATCGCAAAAAGAACCAGGCCTGTCATTTGCAGCAACGTGAAAGGACGTGGGGTCATGTTGAGTGACATACCATAGACACAAAAGGATAAGTCCTACAGGGACTCAGTCACTTGTGGAGACCAGAGTCTATCCCATACAACAGAGTGGAGTCATGAAGAAGCTGCAGACCAGGCAGAGACAAGTTAAAGAAGGAAAGCAAAACACAGGTAAACAGGAGGACTGACTTTCTACAGCACAGAAGGAAACTACTGTTGGTATATTTCAGAGTAGCTAGAGAAAAAAAAAAGAGTACGAAACACCCACTTAGTAGTATGATTAATGTCCAGGGGGATAGGGGCCTTGGCATCAGATTGCACTCATGCCATTGTGTAACTCTGAGGATCAGTGACCTCTTAAGAGAGCAAACGAACACGGGAACTAGTCCCTACCTACCAGTGTCAACTCCTGAGAGCCAGCTGTCTGGTAGAGCAGCTGCCTGGTGAGTGTCTTTGCCTGTTCTCCAGCTCCTGTCCTGCTTTCACTCTTGCCTGATAAATTTCATGCTAAGGCCAGGAGAGAATGTGAACACGAGCCTGGATATTAACTGACTCGTGTTTCTTTCGTACTGCGGTCTTTACAGTCATTCTCAGAACCACTTATGTTTATATCTATAAATGTTCATTTTCTTATTTTTGTATGCATTAGATGAAACTGAAGATGTGTCTTCCCCAAAGAAGCAAAAAAGTAAGTTTGTAATTATACCAAAATTATTAAATCATTCTTTATGGGAGATGGTATATATAGATTTAAACTTTCAATTCCCTCAGGAAGTCCAGAATTGTAAGGAAACTTTTAGCATAGATACTAGAATAACTTTAAAATAAGTCACTTATATTTCAAGGAGAAATTTGTCATTTTTCATGTCAGCCAAGAAGCAGAATTGGGAGAATTAGGAGCGATGTCTGAAGTGGAGTTCATCGTAATCCATCTCTACACAGCTCCGAGGCCAGGGACTCCAGCTCTGTCTTGCTTCGATGTGTTCCCCTGTCTTCTGTATAATATATCAACTGAAGTAATATGATGTTTTTACCAGAGTAGAAAAATATAGAAAACAGTTTTAGCAATTCAATTGCTAGGAAATTAACTTCTAAGATTAAAACTTTTTTTGATTTATCTCAGTGTGTGGCAGGCTCTTCATGCCCAATCTTTGAAACCCTTAATTTTAAGGTACAATTAATATTCTTATGCAGTGACAGCATTAGGGGTGCAAGATTCTCATTATTCCAGTATGATCAAATAAGACTTTTTTTGCTCAGGTGGTAAAGTGATAAGTTTCAGATCCATAAACGTATTAAGTAAAGTCACCCTTGGACAGATTAGAGGAAGCAATTTTTGAAATGGATATAGCTGAAGCCTGGCTCACATCATGCTTCTCAAATGTAGAACTAGATACTTTTCTGAGGAAATGATATCTGTGGCTTTGGCACTGCTTCTTCTAGAATGTACAGAAAATTATAAAAATGCCTTTACAATACCAAAGCCTTCCTACTTTACCTTAATAGTTTATTCATCGAAAAAATATGGAATGCCTAACATGTTCCAAGTATTGATTTACCTGCGGAGACTGCTGTGGCAGGGAAAGATACTCATTAGAGCTTAGTACACTCAAGTTGTGAGAAATATAAAGAAATATACATACAGGCTAATGGCAATTTTAAGTGTGATTGCAAAATCCTTAAGAAAGGAAATTATGAATTGTTTTGGGCCTATTTCTGATTTACATAGCAACACTCTTCCAGTTGCTAGTTTACTGGTTTTAATCTGGTTCCCTGTGGCATAAACACTAAACACTCCTTATTTCATAAATGGATATTGAAACATAATTTAATACATGTAAGTATCTTCCATGCCAGTTTCCTGATTGGAATATTGTGCTAAAGTTTTTTAATAAGTTCCCATTAAAGGAAACTGGCTGAAAGTACAAAGGATATCTCTTATTTCTTACAATCATTTTCGTAATTATCTCAAAAAAATTTAATTAAAAATTTTAAAAACCCAAAACATAGTTATTTAAAAAGGCACCAAATATTTTATTTTAAGTTTATTTAGGGAAATTGTTACATTCAACCATATTCCCTGTTTTCATCTTATTATGAGGTGGCTCTATAGCCTCATGTCCTTGAGCTCCTCTGTAAGCTGTAAAACCTGCATCTATCATGAAACTGTCATTAGCAGCTCATTCAGTGTCAGTTAAATAAATGTGTGCTCAGGTCAGATAAGGGTCAGCGGGTAGTCACTTGTCTCAGCCTCTGCCTCACCTCTGACACTCATACTCAGCCCCCCAAGTTGACTCTAATTCTTACACCTGTGAAGTGTGCCATGTCTCGCCCACACACACGAAGAATCCAAGACTCACCAAGGTCCGGTGCGGTGCCAGGAGCTCTCCCTGCCCTGCCTCACCGGCCCCAAGCTACCCTGCCCCAGTTTTCCGAGTTAACGTCCATCTCGCCTTCTCCCATAGCTCCAGTCAGTTTCTTCCAGTGTGTCTATTTGGACGGGTACAATGGCTACGGATTTCAGTTTCCTGTCACTCCTGCACCACGCCCTGGAGAGAACGCCGGTCCCCCCAGCTCTCCGGGACAGAAACGACAAGGACAATAGAAGAGACATGCGTGGGACCCTTACAAGTGCTTTGCGACCAGGAACGCGAGACCTTCTGTCTGGCGCGTGTTACCAGGCGACTGAAGGCATGCCATCCTGACAGTTTCCTCGAAGACAGTTTTCTCTTCTGCCTGGCGTAGAGATTATAGGTGGCAAAAGGACTGGCTACTGAGCAAAAGTGTGAAAGGGTCTGACACTCAGCAATCTGTCCTTAGTGTTCGTTGCTGTGAGGAGGCGCTGCTTGTATTTTTCCGTTTCCATTCTCTGTGAGGTTGCACACAGCTAAAGGTTTTTTAATACTGCTTTTTGAAATGTGACCGACACATTTACCAAACAAAATCCCTAGCTTTGGTTCAATATCTGTTTTTAAGAAGACAACTTAGGCCACATTCTGAAGGGTACAGGAGCCTGTGTGAAAGGCTTTTCTGTATCTGAACTCTAGTTAGGATCTGAACTCTAGTTAGGCAATGAGTGCGTCCTGAAGACATTCATTTTGTTTGTGTCTGTTTCTCTCTTAATGGATATCACACTGCAGAACTGGCTGAGCACTGCACAGGAGTGTGGCTAGCTCCTAGTGACGCTCTTCTGCCCAACATATCTCTGAGTTGTAGACTCAGTAAGATGAAGAATCAGTGCTCGATCAATCTTTCTTCTAAGATTTGTCTTGAGCGACAACTAAGACACTCACTCCAGCAAAAATACCATCCAGGCGACATGACCGGCAAGTCTGTTGAACTATTTGTTTTAAATATAAGCAAATGTCATGAAGAAATTTTAGATTTCTCCAGACTTTGCCCTAGTGAATATGTCACCTGTGTGAAGTTTCAGATCAGTCATGAAAAGTGGGTGACAAATGTAATACTGCCATCTCATGAAAGTGTTCATGTTACAAAATGTAAGGCTTTCTTTTTCAAAGTGGAGAGCCACCAAACTTTAAGGAAAAGTTTGAGTTATGGAAGCTTTCATGTTCTACTGGCTGTTAAGGCAATTGGTCATCAGTGCCCATGACAGAGACAGTTTTTAACGTACTTGACAAGTCTTCACTGGAAATGAAAGTTACAGTTTTGTCTTCTTTCCAGTGATAGAAACACTCACATTCTTTACAAAGTTTTGTTATCAAATCTTAAGGTCATATTTCTGTGATCTTTTATAATGTTTACAGCTACAAAAGCTTATGACAGAGTAACTTGGGAAATACTTAGAGTTATTTTCTCTGGCATAATAACCATCTCCATCAAGGTCCGATCTTATCAGATCTTATATTATCCAGGTGAATTATTTTCAATGACTGCAATTAACTATGATTGCTACTACTCTAGTTATGAGTCAGTAAAAATCCTCAACCTAGGACATCCATTCTACATTCGTCCTTTAAAATGGATTCTGGTGAATTTTGTGAAAGATGTTGATCTCAGCCAGATGCTGACAGAGTTAATTCATACTGCAAAAGCCAACAGTACAATGAACCAGATTAATGACACCCCTTTTTATGGGGAACATTCTGGAAATAATTTCAGGTCTGACCAAAGAGTACTAGCTTACAAAGCCCCTTCATGGAGCTCGATAAACTTATGAGTAGGACAGTGAACAAAAGTTATTGCTGAATTTCTCCTTTACCTGTTAAACTCAACAAATAAAGGGATAAGTGTTTTAGATTCCATAGAATGGAATGGACTATCATCGAATGAGTAATGTTCAACAAGTGAGTACTTAACCCTTCCTGCATTACTGAGCACTGGTCTATGTAAGATACAAATAATGTATCTTATTGCCAGTGATAACCTGACCTTGCAGAGTTTACTAAATGGACTATGTTTGTTCCTTCAAGTGTAAAATAGGGCTGTGAAGTCAAACACTTTAACACTTCACCCAGGTACAATGAAGAAAGATAAAATATCTCATTGTGTATATGACATCAGAATACATTTCTGAAGTAATACTTTTGGATATGGCACTATTTTTCTCTGAAATATTTTCTATATTATGTTGTCATTTCTTTTATGCTCATTTTGAAAATTATTTGATAAAAAGCAAAACAGCATACTTTACTTAGAATTTAGGTAAACTGATTATGATGTAAGCAACTTTAATCATTAAGTTCATCTGTTTGAAATTACAGTGAAGATAACACTTTAAAACTATCATTCTAAACTGTCATCTTGTTCAGTCAAATAAATATTTCTAACCCTTTCGAGTTGATGTCTTATATTTTTAAAGGAAAATATTATTTATCTTTTACTTACATCTTCTCTTTAATAATTCACTACTAAAGTCATATTAAACATGTATGTAGCGGTTGTTTTAACTTTCTATTTTGTCAAGTTGATATGAACCACCTTTTCCAACACTTATGGGCCCTGGCTGTTACCCTCTCTGGATAGTTGATTTTATATAAAAAATAAAAATTAAGGGCTGGAGATTTAGCTCAGTGGTTCCAGTTTCTACCTAGCAATCACAAGGTCCCTACTTTGATCCCCAGTAACCACATACAACAATACCAGGCATAGTGACTCACACCCACCAGCAATCAGTACCACACACCACAGTGCTGGCCTGGTGGCTCATGCCTCTGGAAGCAGAGGCAGGACTGCTGAGTTTCAGGCTTGCCTGGGCTATATAGTGAGTTCAGGGCCAGCCTGAACTACAAAATGAGACCCTGTCTCAAAAAATAATAAATAAATAAAAATTAATTTCACCTTAGGTTTTCAACTTAAGTTTAGTTTTCAGAAAGCCTGAGGAAACATCATTAATATATAGCAAATTCTTTTGAAATTATCCTAACAATTGTCTCTAACTTAACTCATTCTGATGTATCCTTCACAAAAGTCACCACAGAGTTATTCCAGAAATAATGCTACATATTTAGAGATTCAGCTTATTTCCCATAGTAATTTTGCCAGAAAAAAAGCAAAAGGCAAATATTACTGATAGAAAATTTCAGTCACCATTTAGTACAAGTGGAATACCCAGAATATAAGAATAGTTCCTAGAGAAATTCAGATATATTTCCAAATTCACTGAACATTTCAAAGCCAGGCTTTTGCACATTTTTTAGGGTGTTATTACAAACTTTGACTAATTTTTCAGCATCTCCAGATATAACTTTCAAATAATAATCAGTGTTAGAAAGGTAACTCTCCATGGAGACAGGTAGAAGTAAAGCAAAGCTCCTAAGGAGACTAGGGAACCCAACCAGGGGCACAGTGCTTATTGATACCAGCAGAGCTATAAGAAAATTCAGATCTTTCCTAGTCTTGTACCACCCTTCCTGCCTAGATCCCTCCCTGTGATGTCTGCATTATCACAAAGCTTCCCTTTGGAATCTGCACATGGATCGAGACATAGAAACTCAGGACAAGTCCTTGTGAACTGGCCTCTTTGAAACATCCTTTGCCCAGCTCCTTCCAGGGCTGTCTCAGTGCTGTGCTGTGCCTCTCTTGGCATTAATCATCCATACTTGAATAACGTTTAGATTTCCCTACAGGTACTTTCCTTTATGTGTAACATAAAGAGCTTTAGTCTCCCAGGCTATTTGACTTTAAAAATTCATTAGTTATTTCACTGAGAATTCTATTTTCCTTGGATAAAAAGGACAAAATAAAAACTCTTTAAATTTAAAATACAACTCTTCAAAAGATGCAGGTTAACAGAATAATTAAAGCATGTGATTACAAACCACATTTAAATGCTAGAGGAAGCGCATAATGATGGAGGTGAATTGTTGCTTTGTGTTTAAGAGTCCCTCCATTTCTAGCAGGAAGCATCCCTTGGCAAAGCGGCAAGAGCACAGTAGGAAATTCTTGCTTTTTGTTTTTTTAACCGCATATGACACAATGTAATTCTCATTTTTCTCATCCCCCACCCACCCTACAACCCCTGCCCCTACATGCATAAGCTTTGTTTTCTTTTTCTTTTTTTTTATTACCATCATACTTTTTTCTTCCCCTTGTACTTACCCCTACACCAAATGGACGTACCTTCAGGACATACTCATAAGTGCAAAACACAGGACAGAGATCTGTACATATCGTATCATTTCTCTCTGGTATGAGAAACTGAAGATGCAAATTCTTGCTTTTCACACAGCCACATTCAGCTGCACGCTGTGACTCCTCTGCCATAGCCAAGTCCCCTTGTCTGTGTTCTCTGTTGGGGTTGGAACAGGCGTTACGCACTAGCATCCACTCATTACTGTTATTTTTACCTTTTTACCCACCACATTCAAGCCTGTTTACCTGACTTAATAGCCCCTGATGAGTCTGTGTCTTCTAGTGGATCTGAGAGGCCAGATGAGTTTTGAGAACTCCTGCCTCACAGGGGAGTCCGAGGAGCCCTCACAGCTGGGGTCATGTGCCTCATCTCATGGCCACACCGGTCATTCACCTCCTGTGCTCCTGGTTCTTCCTTTATAAATGCAGATAAACATTCCCATAGCTAAAGGACTTTATGCTTTAGGAGGCCAAGGTCCTAGGAAAGGACTTGTATAGATCTGTTTTTATTAAGGCCTTTCAAATTCCCTTCTAGTTTTGTTATAAAATGACCCAAACATGGCCACTCTAAAGACCACGTCTTGATAAGTGGTGTCAATTGGTGGAGCCAGGGAATATCGGGACTGTGTGAGACAGGCATAACAACGAGGACCCTGCCCCTGGCAAAAATGCTCTGACACAAAATCACTGCTTGGTGTTACTTTCATGAAATTTTCATAAATCAATGTCAGTAAGGTATGACAACAAAATATTCTCTAGTCTATTGAATCAGTACTGAGATGGACCAGTGACCCAGCTCCCTAGGGAAGGTGGGTTGGGCCTACTTCAGAGATCAGATTGGTAAGAATGTGCCTGGGCAGCTTCCTCCTGAGGTGACCTTGCCAGAAAAAGAGGTCAGAGGATCTCAGACCACTTCTGACATTGTTCCAGAGGCTTCGCTACCATGAGGCTAATGATGTGAATGAAGGAGAGAACTCAAAAGTATACTCCCTCTCTACCGCATAGATTAATTTCTAAGAGTGTAATCACCTCACATTTTAACTTTCATCCAAGCACGAAGGAATTAGCTGCAGAATTGTGTTAGAGAAAAATATTCCCAGTCTACTCATGTAATTCCTGGGACAATCCATCCACTCCCAGCCCTGTTTCCTTTCCTTAGACTGCTGCTCATGTGCCTCAACCTTCTGTTCCTCACCCTTCTAGAATCTGTGCTGCCCTTTCTAACAGACAAGGACATCTTACCTACTGATTTTTTTAAGAAAAGGTAATTTAACCAGCATGTGTAATTTTCTGCCCCTTTACAATTCATTGCCTCGATGCCATCTTCTAAAAACACCTTTTTTCCTCATTTAGTGCAATTTCCAAAGCTGTGGGGGAAACTCTATTATGCTAATAATGAAGCAGATAAGTGGTTTACTTAAATTAAATTAGCAAACACACCCAATTGCTCTGCAGCCACACTGAATTTAAGGAGAAAATCATTATCACACAAGAGAGATAAGCTTTGCTTTCTTGACCTTTTTTGGAAAAAAAACTCATCTGTACCAGAAAATACCATCAAAAGGATTAATGGGTGATTGGCTAAAGTCTACTTCCCCATTTTGAAAACTGGCATAATAAAAGAACTAATGATTCAGCCCTTCTTTCAATTAAATGACTATAAAGTTTTAACCTTAGCCAGGTGGCTTTAGCAATGAGAATTATGTCTCAAATAGCTATATTAAAGCATCTGTGAAAGCCAAGCACTGTCTTTTTAAAGATATCACCCATCTACTATTATTTTTAATTGCCTTGGAAATAAATGATACAGATCACACATCATAAGAACTTTTAGAGCAATAATTAACGTTATTAATCCATTTACAGAAAATGTGAAAATCCATTTTATTACAGACCCAGAACACAGCCAACGGAAACCAAAGATACCTCAGGGAGTGAGGTGTGCTTCATCTCCCAGGGTTTCCGGGCAAGAGTAGAGAGAGGTGCAAGTACCACACGGTGTTCCTGGCAGACAGGATGGTACACACATCCCAGGACAGAAGCCTGGAGCCAAGGTGCCTGTGTGGCACACAATAAATTATCAGACATCTAAGGAGAGACCCATAAGGTGGAAGAGATTACAATAGAAGCAACTGAAAAGGGGACTCAGGTGAGACCCACGTAACCAGAGTGAATCTATGTTTAACCTTCTCCTCCCTGAACAAATGAAATCTTGAGAATGTGACTTTTCCTGCAAGTTCTGCTTCTGTTGCCCCAAAACAAATTTAAAAAGTAGACATGATTTTAAGACCTATTTTGTTCTGCAGCTGCCCTGAGATGTTCTGCCCTTTACCGAATTCCTGCACTAAACTCCCCTATATAAGCCCATTGTAATTTCAGTTTGGGGCTTGGCTTCACTAGGAGGTAAAGTCTAGGCATATGAATAAGCTTCCATCTTTTAATATCCACTGTGTGTCCCAGTGTGGAATTATCTCTCACTCTTCATTGCATCACATCTGGGGGACTTGTCCAGGATCTCAGCGAGATAGGTATCCCATAAGGACCACAGCCTGTCCTGCTGACAGCCGGCCACCTAGGCCAGAGGAGTCAAGGATAGGCCTGGGGAGGCCACCCAGTTGACTTGTCCGGAGTCCAGAGAACCTTGTCTCCTACCGGAGAGGATAACAGAGGCTGTCTGCCGCTTGGGGAGTTGGGAGTTTATCTGGAAAAAAAAACCCAGAGATCAGGTAAGAATCTTTAGATTCCAACATCTAAGATTCTCGGGAAGGCAAAGGAAAAGCCAGCCCTGCACTATTTTCCATGCCTGAAGCCTTTCCACAATGGCGAAAGGTTTCTAGGTCTGTTTATCCTTTGTATCAGGAGGACTATAGTCCATTTTAGTTTTGTCTTGTCTGTTCTGTGTCGTTGGTCGCTCCACTCTGTGTGCCTTTGCTACTTTTGAGAGACAAAAGGGATCTGCACAGTCCATGCTATCTACTCCCTTAGACTGCATCTCGGCCAGCTTTAAACAGGTTTGCTCACCAGGAAAGGCACCCTTGTATGGTATTAAATTTAAAAGGGGGAAATTAAGATCTCTGTGTCAGTTGGAATGACCCTCGTGTGGCACGGGATGGCAGAACACAGGGTCTTTAGACGGCAAGGTCTGTAGTATAGTTTGGAGCAGAGTAACTGGATACGGGGGACCTCGATGCCCCGACCAGTTCCCTTACATTGATGTTTTAGAGTTAGTTGAACAAATGCCTGATTGGCTCCAGATGTGTACCGAAGCTAATTCAATGATAAAATAAGACAGACTGAGTATCGGTGGGGGCATTTCTTCTGGCAGATGGGTACCTACCATAGAGAAACAGACATTCTTGTTACAAAGGCTACCCCAAACTTAAGGTTTTCCAGGCACCACTGGGAGAAGATGATTCCTGCCCTGGCTGGTCCCGTACTGGGGTGATCCCATTCCTGAACCTGAGCCTGCCCCTCGAGCTCTGAAGCCTCCAAGGTCCATCAGCCCCCCCAAACCTATATCTTCCCCACATTCCAGGTCCGGCCAGCCCTGGCAGTCACAGGGTGCCACAGGCCCAGCAACTTCTTCTGTTCTTCTCTCAAGCTGTTTGAGCCCAGTGGAGGACTATTTCATGTGATTTCACCACCAGAGATTTGTATAATTGGAAAACCCAGGTCACACCATTCTCTGAAAACCCCTGAGCTTTAATCCAGCTTTCAGAGTCTCTTTCATACCCATCAGCCTACATGAGATGATTACCAACAGCTCCTCTGTACCCTTTTTACTACTGAGGATGAAGACTGTATCTTTCTGGAATCAGTTAAAGATGCTATAAAGAATTACCATGGGGCCACAGATTTAGCTGCGTAGCTCCAGCACCTGCCTGGCAAGTGCAAGGTCCCTGGTTCATCCCAGGTAATGACATACCACAATACTGGGCATAGTGACTCATGCCCACCAGCAATCAGTACCACACACCACAATGCGGGACATGGTGGCTCACACATGTAATCCCAGTACTCATGAGGCAGAGGCAGCGGGATTGCTGAGTTCAAGGCTTCCCTGGTCTACACAGTGAGCTCAGGGCCAGTATGAACTACAAGCGAGACCGCATCTCACAAAAAAAGAATTACCATGAGTAAGCACCAGGGACTCAAGGGTACTTTGATCAAGCAGAGAGAGAAGTTCCTACTAAGTGCCCTGAGTGGGATCCCAACTCTGAAAGATATGGGACAAACAAACCTAACTAACTACCACCAGTATCTGTTAGTAGGTCTCCATCAGACAGCACAAAAGCTGACTGACTCAAGTAAGGCGAGTGAAGTCAAACAAGGAAAGATGGAATCCCTAGCAACCCTCCTGGAAAGGCTCCCTGAAACCTAATCGGGCTTATACCCTGGTTGGTCCTGGTGCTCACGGAAGTGCTGTGGCTGCTAATCTGGTGTTTGCTTCTTATTCAGCCCCAGATATTAGAAAAAAGTTAGAGAAGTTAGAAGGGTTTGAGGGAATGAGTAGGTCTGAGCTCTTGAGCATAGCCCAGAAGGATTATGATAACAGAGATTCCCCAGAAGAAGCAATAGCAAAAAGATTGGGAAAAGTTACTATTGCTGCCCTGCAAAATTATGAAGCTAGTAAGCAGGGCAGACAAAACTGATTAAAACAAAAGGAGAATCTAACAGAGTACAGAGACAAAAGCTGAAAACAGATCAGTGCACATATTGCAAATGCACTGGACACTGGAAAAATGAGTGCCCTCTGAACAAAGACAAAGAAAGTCAGAAATCCAAAGGCCATAAAGAGATTTATTTTTTTGAGACAGGATCTCACTTTGTAGTTCAGCCTGGCCCTGAACTCACTATGTAACCCAGGCAAGCCTAGAACGCAGCAATCCTACTGCCTCTGCCTCCTGTGTGATGGAATTACAGGTGTGAGTCAAGACACTCGGCATGGTGGTATGTGATACTGATTACTGGTGGACACAAGTCACCACACCGGTATTGTTGTATGTGGTTACTGGGGATCAAACAGGGACCTTGCATTTGCTAGGCAGGTACCAGAACCACTGAGCTAAATCTCTGGGCCCATGAAAAGGTCTTAATCTTTGAAGATGCTGACTAGGGCAGTCAGGCCACATATGAACTAAGCCCCCGTGAGCCCATTGTAGAACTAAAAATCGGGGTCATCCCAACCAGATTCCTGGGAGACACTGGCACACCTCTTTCTGTACTCACTAACCCTCTGGGAAAAGTTTCTGCTAAAGAGACTGTAGTCCAGGGGACCGCCGGTCATGGGCAAAAAGGCTATAAATGGCCCACTGCCAGAATGGCAGACTGGGATGCCGAAAGGTGACCCACTCCTTAGTAATACCTGAATGTCCCCACCCCCTCCTTTTGAAGGGATCTCCTCAGAAAATTGGGAGGGAGCACGCATCTCCTTTTCAGACGATGAGGCAAACCTGCAGCTGGGTCATGTGACCCAGCCAGCTCCAATAACGATCACTTGCCCCCTGTCAGAAGAATATCTTCTGCTGCCAGACACAGCTCTAGAGTCCTGTAGATTCACTGGGAGATCTCAGGCCAAAGGTCCCCCAGGTCTAGTCTGAAACCAATCCACCTGGTCTGACAAGCCACCAGCCCCGCATTGTTGTCTCCCTGTTGGCAAATGCTGTTACTGTTGCACTGCGACAGTATCCCATTGAAACCGAAGCCAGACAAAAGATTCGAGTCCACATTGATGACTTTGTGGACGCAGGGATCCTAGTCCCCTGCCAGTCTCCCTGGAACACTCCACTCCTTGCACTTCAAAAACCTGGGACTGACGATTACCGGCAGGCTCAAGATCTCCAAGAGGTAAACAAACGGGTGGAAACAATCCAGCGCACTGTGCCTAACCCTGAGACTCTGCTGAGTCCCCTGTCACTTCAGTACAATGTGTGCAGTTTTGGATTTAAAAGATGTATATAAAATGTACCAATAAAGAATTCAATTTAAAAAAAAAAAAGATGCTTTCTTCAGCCTGCCTTTGGCTAAGGTAAGCCAGCCTTTGCTTTTGAATGGACTGACCCCCAAAAGGGTTTTTCAGGGCAACTGACTTGGAATCCACTGCCTCAAGGGTTTAGAAATGCGCCTACACTGTTTGATAAGGCCTTAAATAAAAACTTGAACATTGCCTCCCAATCTTCTTGGCACCACAGAATTCTTGGCACCTCTTCTATTTTTTTTTTTTTGTTCCAACCACCGGACCCTCAACAATGTTCCAGATAATCTCTGTACCCCTACTCTCTTCACTGCAGCTGTTTGTCACACTGCTGTCCAAACTCAAGCCTCAGGTGAAAATTCAATCAATAATATGCGGGATAATTGATAGGAAAGGACAGATGTAACTCCCAGACCTGATAGAAATCCAAAACATGAGTTATGAGTTCGTGTTCTTGAAAGTAAAGAATAAATTCTAGGAACAATGAAGGTTGAAAGTAGGAAAAATTTATTGAGAGAAAAGTACCTCCTGTCTAAGAGAGACAGAAGGGTACTGGAAAGTGAGTTGCCCAGAAACAGGAACTCAACAGAAACTCTGCTTTGCAGAGCTTTTTTTTTTTTTAACGTTTATTTTTATCTTTATTGGGTATATTGTATATACACATCATCATGATCGCACTCAATATTGGGAATTTGTACCAGTATATGACACGATTTAATTCTCATTCTTTTCTGTTCCCCTCCCTGAGCTACAAGCCCCACCCCCTAAATACATAAGCTTTGTTTTCCTTTTTTTATTACCATCATATTTTTTTCTTTGCCCCTCATTACCCACCCCTCCACCACATTTCCCTTTGAATATTTTCTATTTCCCAGATCCTTCTATGGAGCAAAGCCATGAGGTGATGGAGCGTTCAAGGAGGAACAAATCTATAATCAACCAGTAAGGTTACAAGTACAATCACTTAGGTAATATTGATCCAGTGGGAAATCACAAGGCGCGCATGAGGTGGGACAAGACTATGATTAACCAATAAGATTACAAATAGAGTCACTTAGGTAACATTGATTAAATGGGGTCTAGTGTGGAAGCAAGTCACATACCAAGGACAGAAGGAGCAAACAAGGACTTTCGGTAAGAGATGTTTTAGGAAGCTGTCCTTTGAGGGAGAGGTTAAAGTCTTGGTCCTCAACCCTAGGTGGGTGATACCCATTTAGAATATCAATCACTGCTACTTACCGGTAGAGGAAGTATGTGAGCGGCCCACTTTCTTTTTGTAACACTGATCTGCAGTGAATGTGATGTGATTGTGCTTCCTCCTGACTCCTCCAGGGTGAGCCCTGTCTAACTGCCTACAAGATACCTAATTAACTTTCTTTTCTGCAGTAGTATCATCCAGCTGCTCTTCCTGTTGGTGGCTGCCTCACCTCAGATTTGTCCTCCTTCATCTTCCTTTTAGTTTCCTTAGTTCTCTTCTGTGGCTTCAGATATTAAACACAAAAATAAAGAATTTGTTATAAGTTAGTAACCGTACAAGATCCAATTAGAGTCATGATCTTAGTACTAAAAACCAAAAGTATAATGTTGAGAAGTTATATAAGAGAATAAATTCTCTTAATTTAATTTCTATATTTTAAATTTTGAAAATAATGACATCATATCACAGCTCTTTGAGATAAAAATTATTGTGTTTTTTGGCTATGAATATATCCAGACTAGACCTAGAAGGAAAACTGAGTTCTCATTATTTTTCTGTAATGTTTTATAGCCTATATAATGTTTACAAAGCAACTAAGAGATTAAACATCTAATTAAAATATTTTATGTAACTTAAATGCCGGTTTTGTTTTGAGAGCTCTTTGACTTTTGTGAAAAACAGGATAATGTAAGCTATGGGTTTATCAAGAACTTGGTGCTTCTAGTTCTTTACAATTAATTTCTTAACCTTTTACATATAAAAGTTAATTCATGATTGAAGTGTACTTATCCGTGCAGATTTCCCTTTAAAATAAATCTACCCCCCCAAAAAAAGACTATAAAATAAATCTATCCCGATAGCTTTGAACTGTAATAGAGATTAATGATAGGTAGCTCTGAGTATTTGAAGTTTCCTTCCACCTTCACAATCACAACACATAGCTCAATCTTAGTAAGTGAGGATCTCTCCGTATACCTCTCTGTCCTCTCATGGGATAGTTCCATCTTGCTGGTTGTCTAGACTGTGGAAACCTCTGATTGCCCTGAGAACTTCCGATAAAACGCCCTAGAAAACGTACGAGAGAAGTTGAAATTATTATTTTTTTTCTTTAGTGAAGAAGAGCTAAAGTGGTAATTAACGAAAATTGTGTTGGTCATCCATTTATAGTTTTTAAAAACCTGTGGAAACATTTATAAATAAGACAGTTTTGTGTTTCAGTGTCCTGCAGCCATTGCCCAAATCAAGGATGACTTAAAGTGGGAGCCCTTGGTGATTTTTGCTTTCACTGACCACACCAAGAAGCTGGAGACAGCAACCTCCTAGTAGCGGCCGAGTTTATCTTTCACTGCACAGCCACCTGTAGCCCATGACAACTGTCCTGTGTCTTCTCTAAGTGACATTGGGTGTCTAATCTAAACTGAAATCTTATTAGATTGGCACAGCTTTCATGTCCTGCTTATAACCATTTTTACAATCAACTTGCCTATAATCTGATGATACTCATTTTGCAATGGATTCATTATTTCAGTTAGTAACTAACTCCCTTTGAAATACTTAGAATTTTTTGAAGTAATGTAGTTTTGTATCATTAAATAAACTGTATAAATCTTGGTATGTACTAGCAAATACAGTCAAAATGAATGAAACGGCAGTTTCAGAATTTGAAAAATTTTCAAAATGCAACACACATACTTCAAATTGTTATTTATTTATTTTTCTTAAGCCATGTTTGCAGTACATGTTTACAGTCCTTGTGTGGAACTGGTACACACAATAACACATCTCAATTCCTCTCTTATAGCTTTGTATCCTTTCTCTCCCCATTCCTTCCACCTCGCTAGCCTTCCCATTTGAAAAAATAATCTCCCTACTTTCTAATGTCCTTTATTTTGCCCTTTATGTGGAATTTGGGTTTATCATATAGAAAAATGATGTGAAAATTAAATTTTTTTTTTGAGACAGGGTCTCGTTTTGCAGTTCAGGCTGACCTTGAGCTCACTATGTAGCCCAGACAAGCCTTGAACTCAGCAATCCTCCTGCCTCTGCCTTCCAAATGCTGGGATTACAGGTGTGAGCCACCACTCCTGGAAAAAATTAAACTTTTATCGTTGATTTATTTTATTTAACATTATGTTCTTAAGGCACATCCACTTTCCTACAAATGACTCATTTGCACCAGAGTATACTCCATTGTGCATAAATATTATATATTTTTTATCCATTCTTATGGGCAGAGGTCTCTTCCAAGATTTAGCTTTTGTGAATTGTACTGCTGTAATATGGAAACATACATATCATTGAAATGTGATAACTTTAAATTTTGGGGGAAGATACCTAGAAGGGTAATGGCTGGGCTGAATGGAGTTTCTAGTTTTAGTATCTTCTGGAATCTCATACTGATTTCCAGAGTGGTTGTATTAGTTCACATTCCCACCTGTATAGAAAGGTTCTTTTTTCCCACAAGTCTCACCAGCCTTTGTTATTATTTGATTTCTTGATCATGGTCATTCTTTCTGGATAAGAAGAAATCTCAGTGTTGTTTTAATATGCACTTCTCTAATGGCCAGTAAGTTGAACATATCTTCACATGTTTATGGACCATCTGTTCTTCTATGAAGTTACTATTTCACATGATCTTTTTATTATTGCGTCTTTTGTTTTGGGAGAGTCTATTTTTTGAGCCCTTTTATATATGCTAGACATAAGTCCTCCATCTGAGCAAGAGCTGCCAAATTTTTCCCTACTACGTAGGCTGTCTTTTCAGTCTGTTGTTTGTATCTTTCGCTGTGCAGAAGCTTTTCAATATGATCTTATTTGTTGATGTTTGGTACTATTTCCTATCCAACCAGAATTCTGTTCAGAATGTCCTAGACTATGTCCATGGCATCATTCAAAATAGTTCTGATAAACTTCATCAGCAAACAATGCTTTGCTTTTGCAATCACATACACATATACATACACACACGCACATATATACAAAACTATATGTGGATAAAAGTTTAGAGGTATAAAAGTTGGAATCTCTGATCCAGATCCATTTAAAGCAAATTGTCATTGCTCTTGATAACTCTAATTGCCTTCTCCCTTTCAAGATTGGTCTTGTGTTCAATTTGCAACAGGGTTGCTGACAACGTCCAAGCTGGTGAGGAGCTATCTGAAAGTAAATCTAGATTTCTAAGTACTCTCCACCACTTACAATTTGTTTGTCCAATACTGACCATGACATTACTTAATTCAACTAAGTGGTCAAAGTTGGTCAAAGCCCAATATTCATTGTTAATCACATGGAAATAGCCCTTATCCCAAAACAAGTGTTTTTACTCAGACTAGTTGTTTTAGTTTCTTGCTGAGTAAATCTTCACAACTGTCAGTTGTTTCCAAGGTTGTTAATAGCTAACTCTCATTGAATATGCAATACAAATGCATACTCATACAAGTATTCACTTATTTGTTTATCTAAGTAGAACAACCTACCCTCTTGTTACCACAGATCCTGTATATCTCATTGCTTGAAAATTCTCCAAGATAAATTTTTTATAGGACAAAAAGCACCTACAATGGAACCTTAGTTTACAAACACTTTCATTTGCAAATAGTTTGGTTCACAAACCAAGCAGCAAAGTTTCATTTTGTTTGCAAACCGCCATCAGATGAGAAGCATAGCTGCAGCCATCCTACACAACACCAACATGAGTGTCTTCTCCAAAACTGTGAGCAAATTAAGTTCATAACCTGAGGTACTACTGTCATTTATGGAATTTAAAATTTCCTCAGCAAATGGCATCTAGTTCCTCTTCAGAAAAAATAACCTCTTCTCTTTGTAACATTTTACTTCCTTTTTATGTCTGTTTTCTGAATCATTCTCTATTTATGCTATTGCACTTATTGGCCTGGAAAATTCTGCAGGAACGAGCTGCACTAATTCATCATGCACCCTCATTTCCATACACACAATAGGCACTCGGGAAGGTTTCCTTGAACAGAACATGACTCAATCAATTTATTCTAATTACATGGTGAAAATTACATTTCAAAGCTATCTCGGAGACTACGCTTCAGCCACACTGGCTACCAGAAAATGGACGTGCACTAGAATTGGGTTCAACTTTCATTTCTACCATAATGTCTAGTCATTTAGAAGACACACTGTACATACATAGAGCAAGTAGGCTGCCTGCCACTCGGGGTGATCAGCACGCCATTGAAACAGCATGGGCCCCGTGCTAGGGAAACTGGTTGGGAGCCAGGTGATGCTACTCACCAGCTGAGTGACTCTGAGCAAGACAGTACCCCTCCTCCATTTCCTGACCTGGGCAAGTGAGGAATGAGAAAGCTATCTAATGAGGCTGTGGCTGGGAGTAAATTAAGGAATAAAGTTTAGATTTACTTTTGTTATCACAGCCAAGTTAACTCACTAGATACCTTGTGACACTGACTCCCTTACAACGCATTCACATGACTGGCAGCTCAGTAGCAGGCAGAGACCCAGAATGATACTCTTAAGTATTGATACTGATACCAGTAGGCATTTACACTGCTAAGATTTGAAACAACGCCTTTCTATTACTCTTTAAAGTTTCTGGGTCATTTTTAGAAAGGAATACCCTAAGGCAACAGAATAAACTGCTAAAAAGCATTAGCTTTTACACATCTTCCTGACTCAGGATTTTCTTAGCACAGAAAAATGACTTTATTGCTGAAATTAATGAAACTAAAAATACCATCTATAACACAATATTTTGTATTATCATATATATAAGCAGCTACCTCACACATTCCTTCCCATAATATAATTTATGATATATATGTGCACACACACACACACACACACATACACACACACACATAGAATGCTTCAGAACACATATACACACAGTGTGCTAGGGACAGCTTTCAATAGTATCCCCTAGGAAAAGAGCTGAGCTCCATGTTCAAACCACTGCAGCTGGAAATCATG
Organism: Thryonomys swinderianus; assembly: GCA_004025085.1. Lineage (NCBI taxonomy): Eukaryota > Metazoa > Chordata > Mammalia > Rodentia > Thryonomyidae > Thryonomys > Thryonomys swinderianus. The sequence continues at coordinate 33,478 of PVIC010009860.1, forward strand.
GGGCTTGGAGGGATCCACGAGACCAGGAAAACAGATGGATTTGTGGAAACTTAGTACCAGCCTCCTTCACACAGAACTGTCCTTGGGTTTCTCCTTGAGACAATAGTATGATCAGGAACGTCTTTGCCGAGTTAATCTGCTATTGAAATGTCCCTGCGATCTACTTTGTGAGGGCTTCACGCAGGCTGCATCCTCTTTGGTTGTCTCCCCATTGGCAATGGATCCAGTCTGGTTATATGATTTTACTGAAATGACACAGAAGTAGCTCAGAGAACACTGTACAGTCAAAGAGTAAGCTTATTATATGTCTCAGTCTTGCCAAAATTCCACAATTAAGCATTTTTCCTTTAAAGTTGCCCAGTGATTGTATTGTTTCGTTCCATACTAGAGGCTTGTTTATCCTGTGCTGACTCATTTATCACTTCTAACTAGAAGAAGCTTCCATTTTCATTTCAGCGGATGCCACACACCTGGGGAAGACCGAAGCTTTCCAGGAAGCAGGAAGCCACTCCTGCTACTCCACACCACCCAGTGTCCTCACATGCTCCATCAGCTTTGTGTCCGTAACGAAACCAGTTCTTCACATAACTGTGAAAGGGCAGAGACCCCAGAACATGATCAAGTTTATGTTTTGTTGAGCAAGTTATTTGTTCTTTCATACTTCTGAATTTTAGCTATAACAAGAAACAACAATACTTATTTCTATAAAACCCAAGATATGAGCCATAGCATATTTTTCTAGACAGAAAGCACTAGTGATATGTAGTTAATATTTTTTAGGTGTGATGCAAAATATGAAAGGAAAATGAGGTTAGAAAAAAGTCAAGGAAGCAAAGATAGAAGGAAAAAAGAAAAATGAAGAAATTATAGAGCAACTGTAAAATGTCCAGGGAGAAAATAGAAATTTGCGATGATGTTCTTGGTGTATCCTTAGCATCAACATAGTTCATGACCTAAACTAGCTGATTTTACTGAATAACTAAAATGTGTATGAATTGCAGGCCTGGTTTATTGTCTGCCCTTTTTTGTGGGTATGTGATTGCCATAAGGATTGCAACCATGTTGGACACATTCTTCACTGTATTTTTTTTTTTTTTTTGAGATAGGGTCTCGCTTTGTAGTTCAGGCTGGCCCTGAGCTCACTATGTAGCCCAGGCAAGCTGCCGCAAACTCAAAAATCCTCCTGTCTCTGCCTCCCAAGTGCTGGGATTACAGGCGTGAGCCACCACACCCCGCACTGTGGTATGTGGTGTTGATTGCTGGTGGGCGTGAGTCGCCACACCCAGCATTCTATGCGGTCATCAGGATCGAACTCAGGACCTTGCACTTGCGAGGCAGGCACCGGAACCACTGAGCTAAATCTCCGGCCCTCTTCACTGTATTTTTATACAGTACAGGATAGACAGACCTCTAGTAAGGAACAAAACAATAAAATCCACTGGAGAACTATAAAGGAAAAAATGCTTAATCGTTGAATTTTGGAAACACTGAGACATATAATAAGTCGACCCTTTCTTTGTAGAGTGTTTTCTGAGCTACTTCTGTCCATTTCAGTAAAATCAGAAAATCATAACATTAACCCTTGGCATAGGGTTAATGTTTCCAGGCTCGCCAGTCAGTGTCTCCTTTTAGAAGAGGAGCATTTATCTGCCATGGCTGCAGTTCTGCAGTGGTCGATGTTCAATCCAAGGGTAGTTGAAAAGGGGTTAGAATCAAGATAAGTAATCTACAAATGTGTCCATGGATGGATAGACCACTTGATAACACACACACACACACACACGGTGTGATATTATTCTACTATAAGAAATAATGGGGCCAGGGATTTAGCTCAGTAGTTCTGGCATCTGCCTTGCAAGCACAAGGTCCCGAGTTCTAGCCCCAGTAATCACATGCCACAGTGCTGGGCGAGGTGACTCATGCCTATAATCCCAGCACTTGGGAGGCAGGGGCAGGAAGATAGCTCTGAGTTCAAGGCTTGCCTGGGCTACATAGTGACCTCAGGGCCAGCATGAACTACAAACTGAGACCCTGTCTCAAAAAAAAAAAAAAAAAGTAAGAAAAGAAATAATGAAATCTTGCCATTTTCAGCAGCATACATAGAACTGGGAGATTCTAAATGGAATAAAAGCAGGCATAGAAAGACAAGTATCTTGTATTCTCAACCTCATGTGAAAGCTGAAATGATTGATTTGTAGAAGTAGAATAAATAAATTTCTGCTCCTTTTAAATAGCCCAGCCTCATGAATTCTGCTAAAGCAGCACTAAACAGAGTGAGGCACTTACTAGCAAAGTATCTGACCTTTCTTATATGTATTAAAGTTCACTGACATGTCGCTGGGTGTGGTGGTTCATGCCTGTAATCTCAGCACTCAGGAGGTAGAGGCAGGAGGATTGCTGAGTTCGAGGCTTGCCTGGGCTACATAGTGAGCTCAGGGCCAGCCTGAACTACAAAGCCAGAACCCATCTAAAAAAAAAAAAAAAAGAAGAAGAAAAAATTCACTGACATGTCCAAAGCAAATTAGTAGGCTAAGCAGAGATTTTTCTCAGTATCTAACTGATAATATCAATTCAAGGGAACTGCACTGTAAATTTCTAGTGCACTACAATAAGGTAGATGCCCATAAAAACACTATGAAAAAAGGGGCTTTCTGTTTTGCTTGTGTGTGGATAGTATGGCTATGTCTCTGTGCTCATTTGTAATTTAGTATTAATTTATCATTGACCCCCAAATAAAATAATTTGAGAATATGAGTAAGAAGGGGCTCACTGCAAAGGAAAAACACTGAGTTTAAGTCTAGAATGTTTATAGTTAAATAAAAACCTAAGCAAAGGCAAACAAAGAACAAAAAGTTACAGCTATATGAAAATATTTTTCCTGAATTATTAAAATTTTATGAAAATTTTTATGAAAACACATTCTATGAATTATTAAAAGGTCCATTTAAACACAACTTTTTTAATAATAGAATTCAATTTCCCACAACTTTCTCTTTCTTTCTAATATTATAGATATGAAGTCTATTTTTTGAAGTTTTCTTAAACCCCAACTATTATAAGTTGGCTTATACTCCTCACCACCCATCTAGTGACTAGTGAAACATTTGACTCCAGTTAATGTTGATACAATTATGTTAGTTACTAGGGAAGATTTTTATTCATGAAAAGCAGTTTTATTCTTATTTCGTTTAAACTTCTTTGTAAATTTTGCCATTATTTATGTAACAGTGGCTATTTTTCAGTTTTTTTTTATCAGTCCATGTGTGTAGCACATGATGGTTATCCTTCACCATGGAGAGCTGATACATGTGCCTGAGTCATCTTCACTCATTTTATGCCCTCTTACCTTTCCTTTCCTTCTTTTCTTGGTCTTTTTATCATTTGCAAAACACCTACCTTCCTGTTTCCTAGTACCTGTCTCTCACTTTACTCTTGACTTTATTTATATCTTGTGATTCTCATGTCAGGAAAACCATATGATATTTAAGTTTGTGTGGCTGACTTATTACACTTATATTACAGTCTCCAAGTTCATCCATCTTCTACAATGACTCATTTGTATCCTTCTTTATAGAATAGTGGTGCTCCAACGTATATAAATATCTTCTAGTATTTTCAAATTTCTGTGGTCTTTAAAAACACTGCATTGTATAGATAAGTGATGGCCTACATGAAGATTTAAACATAGACTATGACAACATTTGATTCCTGTACTAGAAACTATGAGACATTTTATCAGCACAATTGTAAGAATATTTTAAAATTCTTCCTGCAATAAAAGCAATAAAGAAACTAGCAAAATTTGTGAGGATCTTTTTTTTTTAATTCTTGAAATTAACTAATGACTTTCATTAGCACAGGGATATTTTTATTCCAGAAAAGCATCCACATCAAGAGCAAGGAGCTCTGGAGTTTTAAATGGCCTGCCCCATCATCACTGCCCCCTCCATGATAATGCTGAAAGCTAAAAAGTCAAATCATAGTAAAAACCAGCATCGAGTCATTCAACAAAAGGGATCAAGGAGAGCTCAGTCCCTCCAGACACAGTCTTTACCTGGCCTGACCACTGGTGGTATGAGCCACCTGCTCATCAGGTAGTCTCCATCTGACTCAATACAGCTGTGTTGGTGTGAAAAGTCTTCCACAAGAGACAGTCAGAGACAGTGGAAAAATATCCTGTGATCCAGGGAGGTAGATAATAGCTTGGGGCCAAAACAGGCTGATAGAAAAGTTTAAAAGGAAAAGCTCTGGAAAGAAATGTCCATATGGATCTTGAAATGTTGTGATTTGTTCTTGGGAATTTAAAGGTTATCATGTATTTATTTCTTGTGAGTCCCATTTAATCAAATTCCAAACTAGGTGTTGCTGGGAAGATATTTTTAGATGTAATTAAGTTTGACTTCAAGAAAGAAGTGTTTCCTAAATAATTGTGGTGACCCTAATTCAGTCAGTGCTGAGGTCATAAGAGCAAAGATTGATGCTGTTCTGGAGAAGTTTAGAACAAAAATTCAGTACCATAGAGTCAATAAATTTTAAAATCAGAGTGAAAGACTGGATATATCTGAATACAAACCTACTTTTAAACATTATGTCACAGGAAAAATAAATAGAAGCTATTGCTTGGATTATGAATTTCTTAATCCATGATAAACATTGTTATAAAGTAATTACAGGAAGCGTCCAAGAGAAAATGGTTGCATATGACTCTCATTGAAAAGTACACTGTTTTTAACTGGAAGAAACATACTACGTGTCTGAAAATGTCTTCAAAAATGTACTACTTTTTAGAGTATACCTAGGAATGAGATCAAGCAGTACTATTTTTCTTTGCTAAGCTCATTTTACTTAGCATAATGTCTTTCAGAGTCATACATACTGTCGGAAATGATAGATTTCCCTCCTGTGAAGGCTGAATAGTATTCCATTAGGAAAAGTAGAGTATTAGTGGAAAGAGATTGAGAAAGGAAGAGGAATGGAGGAAGTGGAGATTTTTCAAAGTTTCAATTACAAAAAAGTAATAATTCCTATTGATCCATTGCAGAGGATGGTGATTATATTTAATGATAATTAACCTAATTTAATGAATAATTTATTTATTAGTAATTAAATGTATATTTCACTATTGCTAAAGAAATTTATTTTAAATGTCTTCATGACAAAGACGGCATTAGCATGTAAGATGATACATTTGTTAATTAGGTTAATTTAATCATTTTACTTCATAAGTATATACACTCATTATAGATTCATTAAGATGTTTATAAACAGATCTGGGTGTGTGGTGCCCACCTGCCTTCCCAGAATGCTGGGAAGTTGAAATGAGAGAATCAAAAGTTTGAGCTCAATATGAGCAACTTAGCTGGACTCTGCCTCAAAGTTAGAGAAAAGGATAAGACATTTAATTCTCAGTTAAGAAAGTGCTCCAAAGTTGATGTAACTAGCACAACAGTGTTCTCAGACTCCTGACATTAACTTTTTATGTCTATATGTATTGATTTATCTCTGATCAGGGAAGATAATGCTGACAGAAAATCTTTTGGGGACAGTCCTTAGGTTTTATTTCCACAAAACATAAGAAAGTTCTGGGAGATGAGTGTGTGAGTCTCTGGAGTGACTTTTGGCTTTTCTTTGCTGTCCAGCCAAAAATCCCACACCCTTCAAAGCAGGAAGACGAAAACTTGTGCAGCACTTCTTGGGCCTGTCTCCTCTGCTGGCTGCTCTACCACTGGTCTAGTCCAGTTCTCGTTCCCCAGGCTTGTGGCATATTGAGTTTCTGTTTCTCATGTCTTTTCCAACACATGCAGGACAGGAAGAGTGGAACACAGTAAGTAGTATTTGCACAGCTGTTCCCTCACTGGATGAGGGAAATACACCCCAGGAAAATGTAAGCACATTCTCCTTTATGTCTAACTGACCAGAACTGGATTCTGAACCCCTTCTTAGAATGACTGATGTCAGGAAAAATCCTCTATTGTTATTTTCACTTTGGCTCAAATTAATAGGACATAATGGCATTAAAAGCAAAATAATATCTGATTACAATGTCTACTAAATGAAAAGATCTACTGCAACATTTTAAATTACATCATTCATTTGATATTGACACCTGCTATGCACCAACCATGGCTGGACAGAAAAAAATTAAAAATGAATGAATGGAAGAGTTGCCAGTTTTATAGCACTCACAGTCTGGTGGCAATGACAGGTATTTATAAACATAAAGGTGCACATAACTACATAACAAAATACATGTTAAATGTAAGCATTAAATATTGCCTTTTACTTAATGTATGGTGCATCAAATTGATTTCAATGTGAATATCTTATGATTGAACTATTGCCTTTTATTCCCATCTTGATGACATTTTAAATTATGAATATTTGTTATATAGTTACAAACATAAAAGCTACACAAACTAATGTTAATTATATGTGTATATAACAAAATTATTGGAATTAATAAGAACAGATAAAGTAAATTTTGTGACTAGTAAAACTACTTATATAAACAATAATCATTGTAAATTCCAGTTTAAAAGATTAAAATAATCAAGGTAGGACCTTAAATATCTAATCATTTTAGAATATTAGATAAATTATGTAGGAAGATTATATATTGTATATCTGTGAGAAGTCTTTGAAATTAGTAATGAAAATACAGTCAGGAAATAACTAATAGTGCATGGAGTATACTTGGAATTTTCCCGCCAAAAAAATAGGGGAGGAGTTTGATAGGTTTCCCAAGCCCCTCTGCCTAAGACATAAAGTTTTATTGTAAGCAATAAGTTTCTTCTGCTTTCTGGATAGTTTCTTTTAAAACCAAGAGCTGATAAAACATATTATTTGAAAGGGAGAGAAGAAAGGTTCAAAAGAAGCTATATGACACATATTGAGTGTATTGATCAGTGCTCCTACAAAATAAAATTGAGCTCTGTGACATGCTTAGGCTTTCCTGCCCTTAGGCAAACATATATTTTGAACTTAATATTTCAACATTTTTTCCTTGCACAATGTTCTCCTTAACATTTTTTATTTGACTTTCCTAGAGAATTTTCCAAAACAGAAATTGAAAGACTCAGAAGTGGCATCAGAATCAGTTCAAAATCAACTGATGTTTGGAAAACTGGTATCATGTAGTCACTGAAACAGAACACTAGTTTTCCAAAGATTTGGAGCTTGAAAATAAAGCAGATCAACAGTATGTAAGTAATATTCTAATTTTACCTTAAATACCTCAAGATAGTTGATAGATAGATGGATTTGTCATATTATGAAAAATTACATGCAGATTTAATGCAATCTCAATCAAAATCCCAACAGAATTTCTCATAGAACTATCAAAATACTATCCTAAGATTGGTATGGAACCAGATGAGATCCAGAATAGCAAAAGCAAACCTGAACAAAAAAAATTTGTCTTCTTAATCAAAGGCGTAGTCCTCAGTCATAGAGAAACTGAAGGTGTTAATGAAGACCAAAATGCATAATATGTGAAATAGGAAGAAAATGTTTAAAGGGGAAAGGGAACTAGGAAGGAAGGCCAGCACAAAGGAAAAAAGGGAAAGAAAAGGTTGAAGAAAAGAAAGAGAAAAGAGAAACAAAGCTTATATTTATGAGGCAGTAGATGATGAAAGGGATGGTGGAGTGGAAAAAAAGTAAGAATCAAGATGTATCATGTACAGATAAAAATACTCAATGATGAATGGGATAATAAGTTCCACATAAAATGTATAAATAAACTAAATAAATGAAGTAAATAAATAAAACAAAATAGAGTCCTAGGGAAGTTGTTCCAACATGGAGGCTTTGGGAAGTTCTTGCAAAATGGTGGCCTAAGGAAGTTTTTCAAAAATGGTGCCAGCCTACGAAGTTGTTCCAAAATGTCTCCCTTGGGCTATTGTTCCAAAATGGCAGCAGTGACAAAAAGTTGTTCAATATGGTAGCAGCATAGGGAAGTTGTTCCAAAATGACAGTGACCTAAGGAAATTCTTCCAAAATGACAGCACTGTAAGAAAATTGCTCAAAAGGGCAACACCTAGCGAAGTTGTTCCAAAATAGCAGTTTGGGGAAATTGTGCCAAAATGAAGACTTTGGGAAGTTGTTGCAAAATGGGGACCTATGGAAACTTTTCTAAAATGGCAGCAGCCTAGGAAGTTGTTCCAAAATGACCCCCATGGGTTTTGTTCCAAATGGAAGCATTGTAAGAAAGTTGCTTAAAGTGGCAGCAGCCAAGGGAAGTTGTTCCAAAATGGTAGCATAAGGAAGTTTTTCCAAAATGGAGGCCGGGGGAAGTTGTTCCAAAATGGCAGTAACCTGGAGAAATTATTCCAAAATGGAGGCTTTGGAAAGCTGTTGCAAAATGTGGCCTACAAAAGCTTTTCCAAAATGGCAGCAGCCTAGAAAGTTGATTCAAAATGGTCCACTTGGGTTTTTGTTCCAAATAAAAGGCAGTGTAAGAAAGTTGCTTAAAATGGCAGCAGTTTAAGGAAGTCATTCCAAAATGGCAACCTGAGGGTAGTTGTTCCAAAATGAAGGCCTAAGGAAGTTATTCCAAACTGGAGGCTTTGGGAAATTCTTGAAAAAAGGGTGGCCTAGGGAAGGTTCTCCAAAATGGCAGCAGCCTAGCAAGTTGTTCCAAAATAGTCATCTGGGGAAGATGTTCCAAAATGGTGGCCTATGGAAGCCATTCCAAAATGGAGGCCCAGGAAAGTTGTTCTAAAATGGAGGCTTTGGGAAGTGGTTGCAAAATGGTGGCATAGGGAAGTTTTTCTAAAATAACAGAGGCCTAGGAAGTAGTTCCAAAATGGCCTTCTTGGGTTTTTGTTCCAAAATGGCAGCAGTGTTTAAGAAAGTTACTCAAAATGGCAGCAGTTCAGGGAAATTATTCCAAAATGTCAGCCTGCCTGGGGAAGTTGTTCCGAAATGGTGGCCTAAGAAAGATTTCCAAAATGGTGGCTTATGGAACCCATTTCCAAATGGAGGTTTAGAGCCAGGCATGGTGGCTCATGCCTGTAATCCCAGCACTTGGGAGGCAGAGACAGGAGGACTGCTGAGTTTGAGGCTTGCCTAGCTTACTTAGTGAGCTCAGGACCAGCCTGAACTACAAAGCGAGACCCCATCTCAAAAAAAAAAAAAATGGAGGCTTAGAGAAGTTGTTCCAAAATAGCAGCAGCCTGGGGAAGTTGTTCCAAAATGGATATTTGGGAAGTTGCTGTAACATGGTGAGCTAGAGAGGTATTTCCAAAATGGCAGCAACATGGGGAAGTCGTTCCAAAATGGAGGCTTTGGGAAGTTGTTGCAAAATGGCAGCAGTATAAGAAAGTTGCTCAAAGTGGTAGCTACCTAGAGAAGCTATTCTAAAATGGCCCCCTTAGGCTATAGTTCCAAAATGGCAGCAGCCTAGAGAAGTAGTTCCAAAATGGCAGCCTGGGATTAGTTGTTCCAATATGGTGGCCTATGGAAACTGTTCCAAAATGGAGCCTTACAGAAGTTGTTCCAAAATGGAGGCTTTGGGAAGTTGTTGAAAAATGGTGGCCTAGGGAAGTTGTTCCAAAATGGCTGTCATGTAAGGAACTTGTTCAAACTGGCAGCAGCCTAGGAAAATTGCTCCAAATGGGTTACCTAGGGAGTTGTTCTAAAGTAGCAGTGGCTTGACAGTTTTTCCAAAATGGCAGCAGCCTAGGAAAGGTTTTTAAAAATGGCACCAACCTAGGGAAGTTGTTCCAAAATGATATCTTGTGTGGTCGGGGATTTAGCTCAGTGGTTCTGGCATCTGCCTTGCAAGCACAAGGTCCCTAGTTTAATCTCTGGTAATCATATACCAGTGCTGAATGTGTTGACTCATGCCCACCAGCAATCAGTACCACACGCCACAATACTAGACAAAATGGCTCACACCTGTAATCCCAGCACTTGGGAGACAGAGGTAGGAGGACTGTTGTGAATTCAAGGAATATCCTATAAATGTGTTTCTAAAACAGCAGCAGCCTAAAATGTTGTTCAGAATGTCAGCAGCCTGGGGATGTTGTTCCAAAATGGAGGCCTAGGGAAATTATTCCAAATGACAGCTTAAGGAATTTGTTCACAGGATTTGGTTCATAGGCACTGGACCCCTACAGATAAGAACAGAAAGACTTGCTACTACTACTCCAGCTAGCAGAGGACCTTGGCATCCTCCATGAGGTGCTGCTTTTAGGTGCATGCAAGAGTTGTGGGGTCAGGAAGGCTTTTAACCCAAGTTTCAGAAGAATGTTTAGGAGGTCAGACAGCATGCCCCTGAAAGGACAGTATGTAAAGCTGTGAGTGTGAAGCCAAAGGTGCTGTGAGGACTCCAGAAGTCTGGAGAAGCCAAGAGGATGGATTATCTCAGGAAAGCTGAGAGGGAGAAGAACCCAACCAAGAGAAGCCATGAGAGCTACAACCACCAGAAATGCCACAGGGGCAGAGCCACCCAAACTTTTTAGAGTTCACAGCTTGCCACAGATTTTCTTGGATGTTGGAGGTGGCACTGTGGGGCTGAATGTTTGCACTGCTGTGGTTTGAATTTTTTTTTTTTTGGTCCCATTCCTTTATATTCTCCTGTTTGGAACTTTTGTAATGGGAATGTCTGTCTTCTGTGTTGAAAGTCAGAAGTGTTTTATTTTCTTTTCATTTGTACAGAGCTTTGCACCTACGAGTTTGCCTTAAATCTCAGAGGAAACTTTGGACTTGGACTTTCTAGCAATGATAACACTTTCAGAGCTTTGGCAACTCTAAGAGATGGACAAAGTGCCTTTTGGATAAAGCAATGTACACAAGTTTTTAAGGGGCTAGGGTGGAATGTTATACATTGGATCTGGATGTTCCCACAAAGTCTTATATAGTCATAGTCTTGATCTAGAATGTGTGAAGCTGGAATTGATTCATGAGGCAACGCGAGGCCCAAGGACAGTAGGAGTAAGGGTGTGAGTGCTGCCCACCCCAAGTAACCTCAGGAAAATAAAAGGGACAGGAAGTCGCTGTTAGCTTTCTCTTGTTACCTTTGCTATCTTGTGTGTACCATGTTGTTTCTCTTCATGCTTGTTTGCCATCCTTGCCCTGGAGGTGTCTAATCATGGGCTCAAACTTCTATGTGCTGTAAGCCAAGCCAAACAGACCCCTTCCCATTGAAGAACAGAAGAAGGAGAAGGAGAAGGAGAAGGAGAAGGAGAAGGAGAAGGAGAAGAGGGGGAGAAG
>PVIC010009861.1:0-44559 GCA_004025085.1 Thryonomys swinderianus
AGCAGGTACTGTCAGCTTGCTCTGCCCTCTCCTAGTCCCGTTAGGTTCAGTACCTTTCCTCTTGATGTGTGAGACCTTGACCTGGAGAAGCAGCTGCCACTAACTAACCTTCATTTCACTATGTAACAAACTGATCTAAAAGGTGGATTTATTATATCTATAACCAGGAGAATCAGGACATTACCTTAGTCTTGCCTTGTCCCATGTGTGCCTGACAGAAACTAAAGAAAATTGTGAAATCTACGGTGCTGGGACCAACACAAACAAACAAAAAAACAGTATTACCTCACAACTTGGCATAGGAAAAGTTTACTTTGACTTACAGTTTGCAGAGGTATCAATCTGTAGTTGGCTGGCTCCAAGGTAGGGTGGCATGGCAGGCAAAAAGCAGTGAGACTTCCTTCTTCTGTCCCTTTTTATTCCACTCAGGGTAGAAGCCTATTGGTTGGTGGTGTCCACACCCAGTGTGGGTCTTCCCTCTTCTCACCCACACCCAGAACTAGGCAAAACCAATCAATAGACTGATCCAGTATCACACATGCATGTTCCAATCACTCCCCAAAGTCCAAAGGCATGAGACTTTGGGGAACTTTGTTTTTAAATATAGCAAAACATTTTAGGCATACATGATAACACTCATCATAGAGCATTTGCATCTGTATATGGTACAGCCCACCCTTTTCCTATGCCTCCTTTTCCTATGGACAAAAGCTTGTTTCCATTTTTTCTATTTTCACTTTTTTCTTTGTCCCTTCCACCCTTTCTCCTTCTCTCCTCCCTTGTTCCCCCTTCTTTGGGGAATATTTTGGATATAAACTATAATATGGTCTGAGCCCCATTGTCTTCCAAACCTCACCCCCATCCTGCAGAGAAAAGGCAAAGAAGGGGAAGTTAAGAAATGGAAGAAACTATTATAGTGGGAGAAGAGTGAGGAGTTTTACTCCTCTGGATTCCCTCTGCCCTCCTGGCCTCCTGATGAACTCTTCTCACTGCAAGGAATTCTTCATTGGTTAACGACTGATATAGGGCCCCTTTTTTTTGTCTGCATGGAGTTAATGCATTAAAAGTCTATGGTTCTTTTTTCTGTTTCTCCAACTTACTGCAAAGCAACTGTGACATATAAGCACGTCTGTGCTTTCACACTAATCCATATTCTCCACAGTGCAGTGATGCTCTGAATTCTGGCTTCCTGACTCCTGTGACTATTCTCTCGATTATTTCCAAATACTGAGACTGAACAGGGTTATAAATTATTGGTTCCCATTAAACTCAAAGAAATTTCATTAAAACAGAAAGAACTACATAAATTTCCAAAGGAACATTAAGAGATTTAAAAAGAAACAAGTAAAATAATTAGTCAACACAAGTTATAAAACCCAAAGCCAAAGAGAAACAAAGTTTAATGGAAAATAAGGTAATACAGTGACATGAAATAAATCGATACAAATGATAAAAAAATAAAAGCCAAGGAGAAGCAATAAATGCTGATGAAGCTATGGGGAAAAAGGAACCCTTCTCCACTGCTGGTGGGAACGTAGACTGGTACAACCACTATGGGGATCATTACGGAGATTCCTCAAAAAACTTGTATCAGAGATCCCATTTGACCCTGCTATTCCCCTGCTAGGTAGGTATATACACGAAAGAATTAAAAGATTCATATCACAGTGACACATGTGCACCCATGTTCACAGCAGCTCAGTTTGTGATAGCTCAATCTTGGAAACAACCCAAATGCCCATCAACTGGAGACTGGACAAAGAAGATGTGGTTTTTCTATAAAATGGTGTATTACTCTGCCATAAAGAATGGTAAGTTTAATTCATTTATACTCATATGGACATAATTTGAGGACATACTCGTAAGTGACATAAATAGGTCACAGATGTGTAAATACTCTATCTTTTCTCTAGTATGAAAAACTGAAGATATAAATGAGTTCTAGATTGTATGATAGATACTTGAAATACAAAATATTCAAATGGTAAAGAGGGGGTTATATAACGTGGGGGGAAAATGCAATAGTTGAAAAAAAGGAAGCAAAGCTTATGTATATATGGGGTGGGTGGGGGTGGGCAGAGGAATTGGAAAAAATGAGAAGTCGTGTCATATACTGGTACAAATTTTCAATGTCAATTGTGACCATGGTTTATATATAAAATGTACCAATAAAATCAATTACTTAAAAAAAATAAAAGCTGGGCCGGAGGGTTAGCTCAGTGGTTCCGGCGCCTGCCTCACAAGCGCAAGGACCTGAGTTCGATCCTCGGTAACCACATATAATGCTGGGTATGGAGACATGCCCACCAACAATCAACACCGCATACCACAATGCCAGACGTGGTGGCTCACGCCTGTCATCCCAGCACTCGGGAGGCAGAGACAGGAGGATTGCTGAGTTCGCGGTGGCTTGCCTGGGCACCATAGTGAGCTCAGAGCCAGCCTGAACTACAACGTGAGACCCTGTCTCAAAAAAGCAAAAAAATAAATAAATAAATAAATAAATAAATAAATAAATAAATAAATAAATAAATAAAAGCTAAGGAGAATTTATAGGCATTAACATATACCTGAGGTAAAAACATTACAACAATTCTGAAATGAACATTAAAACTTTAAGGCTAATGACACACACTTCTCCTCCCGGCTACTTAGGAGGCTGAGTCAGCAGAATCACTTGAGCCCAACGGTTCCAGGCCAGCCTGGGCAACATAGTGAGACTCTGTCACTTAAAAAATAGGAAATTATAAACTTTAAGGCATACAAAAGGAAACAATTGGAAGCAGTTGATAAGCTCAGTCCTGAGCAAAAATTCAGATGGTTTAAACATTCCCTGGCCCACACTGAGGTTTCTCCAGAAAGGCGCTAGAGGGTACTAACACCCCCCAATCTCCAAGGCCTTCACCCCTCTCCCAGCGGGAGTTCCAGGTTCCTGAATCAAAAGAGTAGAAACCTGCAACCTCCCTGGCCTTCTACAAACTGCACAAACCTCCTTGACTGCTTTTTTGTGTTCTCCATAGAGACCACTCACCTGTCTTAGGAGGCTTAGGCTGCTGTAACAAAATACCAGTGTAAGTAGCTTAGAAACAATAGCAATTCTTTCCTCCTGGTTCCGAAGCCTGAGAAATCCAACAGCACAGTGTGGGCAGGTACAGTGAGCGGTTGCTTTCTGGGTTCACAGATGGAGCTCTGTCGCTTCGCCATCACCTGGTGGTAAGAAACAGGGTTGCCTGGGCTCTCTTACGGGAAGGGAATTAGTCTCGCTAGTCAGTCATCTAACAGATGACCATACTCCTTTGGGGACTGGAATCTCAACATATGAATTTAAGGGGACACACACATTCAGACCATAGCATCCTAATTCTTTGGACTCCATTTCTGGTCACCCATTTGTTAATTCATTTGATGTGTTTATTTATTGAGACAGTTCCCTGTGCAATGTCCATTTGCAAGTGTTGGTGACATAGCACCTACTTAATGGCTGAGAATGACGGTAAAAATGGTCAGTTTTTGGTGATAAGTTCTGTGAAGGAGAAGCACAGGAGCTATCAGAATGCTGGATAGGGAATGTCTTGGGAACCATCAAAAATGTTGTAAGGAACATGTTTGCTGACTGGAGTAGAACTTGCTCTGCCAAAAGAAAAGAGCATTTGAAGTGAAACGTTGAGGCAAAGACCGTGAGGCAAGAGGTGAGGTGAAGAAAGCAGCATGAGCTAATGTGCCCGGAAGGTGGACGGTAAAACCAAAGGGAGAAGGCGCAGTGAAGTAAGCTGGAGGCAGAATCGGAGCCATGAAGCTGTGTTAAGGATTTATGTTTTCTTTTTTGTATCCAAAATACAGTGGAAATTTTCTCCTTGATATTTTGATTCTATCATGCATATAGCTTAACCCAAATTACATAAAATTAATGCACTTTCATCTAAACATCCTTCTTAGCAATTAAACCAATTTAATTCCTCAATAAATTACCATACACAAGATTTAAATTGGCTTTTCTTCTCTTTGCATTAGAAAATGAGCTTCTACTTATTAAAAAATAAATAATCCAGTGCCAGACATGGTGGCTCACGCCTGTAATCCCAGCACTCGGGAGGCAGAGGCAGGAGGATTGCTGAGTTCCAGGCTTGCCTGGGCTACATAGTGAGCTGAAGGCCAGCCTGAGCTACAAAGCGAGACCCTGTCCCCAAAAAAAAAAATCCACATGAAAATCTTGTTCTATTGTTCTGGACTCATCTGCTGTGGTAGTTCTCCAACTGTTCACTCTCAGAATTTATTTACACTCTTAAAAATGCTGAGGTCCTCAAAGGACTTTTGTTTATGGGATTATAGATATCCAGGATTACTGTAACATAAATTCAATCTGATACATTTCCGAACATTAATTTTTTTTTTTTTGAGACAGGGTCTCGCTTTGCAGTTCAGGCTGGCCCTGAGCTCACTATGTAGCCCAGACAAGCCTCGAACTCAGCCATCCTCCTGCCTCTGCCTCCCGAGTGCTGGGATGACAGGCGTGAGCCACCACACCCGGCACTGAACATTAATTTTTTTAAATGGTAAAAAACATCATGTTAATTTTATTTAAAATAGTCATTTGCCAAAACAAAAAGGACAAGAATGGCAGTGTTTTACATTTTCACAAATCTTTTTTGTTTTGTTTTCAGACAGGGTCTTGCTTTGTAGTTCAGGCTGACTCTGAACTCACTCTGTAGCCCAGCCTAGCCTCAAACTCAAGGCAATCCTCCTGCCTCTGTCTCCTGAGTGCCAGGATTACAGGTACAAGCCACCACACTTGGCCACAAATCATTTTTATGTGCCTAGCTTTTAACAAGAAGACACTGGCTTCTCATGGCTTTTACATTCAAACAACTGTGATATCCCATATCATGTAGGCCCTTAGAAAACTCCCCAAAGTGAGAGAGGAAACATCTCAGAATTATGAAATTGCCTCTGTCCTAATGGGCCCCTAAAAGGTCTTGGGAGCTCTGAGAATCACAAATATTCTTGCAATGTTTCCCAATGGATGATTTACTTATCATTTAATTTAAAGGTAGAAAAGTAAAAATATTTGCCACCAATAATACCATTATATACTTAGAATATGTGATTATTCCCTTTTTTTTTAAATTAACACTACAGGGGATTGAAGCCTGGCCTTCACACTGAACTATAATCCCAGACCTTTTTATTTTTTATTTTGAGACAGGGTATCACAAAGTCACTACATTGCCAAGGCTGGGCTCAAACTTGCAATCCTCTTGCTTTAGCCTTCCCAAATCCTGAGATTATAGATGAGCACTATCACATCCGGCCATGTTCGTAACTACATATTGTACATTGTAAATGCTTATTAGAAAAAACCTATAACCAATGATACTCTTAACACATGGGATGTTTTGTTTCGTAGTACCAAGTTTGAACCCAGGGCCTGATTACTAAACTACATCCTCAACCCTTTATCCAATTTTTTAATTTTAAGGCAGAGTCTCACTAAGTCATTAAAACTGGGCTTGAACTTGGGGTGCACCTGCCAAGTGTTGAGATTACGGGCCTGCACCACCACACTCAATTTACATTCAATTATTCCTTAAGGCACACTAAATCTGTCACAGATGGTTTTGCGTGGGTGTGTCGCTGATCTTACTCAGGACTTCCTGTTTGCGAGGCAGCTATACACAATGCGCTAAATCCCCGGCCTTGCACTGTTACCTCTTTTCGTACTCTTGAAGTTCTCCCTGATAAATCCCTTTATGCCTCTTTCTGATGCATGCTGAGAATTATGTTTCTGTGATGAAAATCAGCCATCTACAACCTGTTCCATGGGTGGGGGGAGTCAAAGTTCCCCAGGAGATACTTTGGGGACCTGTGCGGACCTTATCCAGTGACATGATGATACACGAAGACGTGGCAGTCAGACTTTAAGAAAATTCTGGAAAAGTAAGTTTACTTTTTACGTTATGAATTTTAGGTCAGCCTGGGCTTACACAGTGAGTAGCAAGTCCGGCCTAAACGGCCCCTTTCTAAAAAAAAAAAAAAAAAAAGGAAAAGGAGTGGGTTTTCCAGGTTAGAAACAGCAAACGCCAAACGTCTAGACCACTGAGTCTGATGGATGAGTACAGTCGAGAGCAGGCCAAAAGTTAAACAAAAAAACCCAACCAAGAAAAACCGACCTGGGCCGCCTGCGCACGCGCCCTCCCGAAGTTCCAAAGCGCGCTCTACGATCGGCCTGACGCTCGACCAGATCGACGATCGTTATATCGGTTCTGGTTGCAGGAACCACTCATTCTCGCGAGGCTTCCGCAATTGAAGCTGGGATGGGACTGGTCGTTTGAAGAGGAAGAGGGGGGAGCGTGAGGCGCCGCACGCAGCGTTCCCAGAAACCTGTGCGCTCCCTTGCTGTTCCCGGATCTTTCGAGAGAGCGCGTGAATCGCTGTCTCCATCCTAGCCATGGCGCTTCACGTCCCCAAGGCCCCGGGCTTTGCCCAGATGCTCAAGGAAGGAGCAAAAGTAAGGGAGAAAACGAGCGAGCGAAGCGGGGAAGCCGGCCCGGGGTTGCAGTGGCTGCCATTGAGGAGAACGGCCTCCTGACAGGCAGGGCGGGCTCCCCTGCACTGCGGGCGGGGAAGAGAAAATTCCAGAAAGGGAGTCGCGCTTGGGAGGCTCGACCGCTGCAGCCCGCGGGCGTCCCTGGGCTTCGCCGACCCGGAGTGGCCGAAGGGACGGAGGGACGCGTTGAGGGGCGAGGCTCAGGATTCCCGTTCCACGCTTCTAGCTGGCCAAGCGCTAGGCTGCTCGTTTGCCTCCTCACCATCCGTAAATCGGAGCTGCTGGTTGGACTCTCGCCCTTAGAGTTGTGAGGGTGAAGTTGGGTAACATAGGTGGAGTTGCTGTGGGCACTGCGAAGTGTATTGTTACACCGTTCACCGGTTGTGGAATCGAGAGGGACGAGAAGCAGGCGATCTGGAGAGGAGGGCGTAGCAACTGGGGCTTGCTTTCTTGGTCGCTTGCTTCTAAAGGAAAGATGGGCTCCCCATTTAGTGTGCAGGAACAGTGCTTGGAACTAGAACGATTCAAGCTTGATGTTAGCTAGCTTACCCTAAAAGTACCCTGACTTGGGACCTTTTTTTTTTTAATCTGAAACATTTTCTGAAGAATTTACGTTTTGCTGTAAAAGAGATAGGAAACCGTTAAAGGGTGTGATGGATTCTGACTTGTCAGGTGGCTGTTCCTCAGTGAATGGGGGACAAGGCCTCAGATTTGTTAACTGTTAAAATCCAACCTTTGTTGCTGAAGGTACATATAAAGCAGTATCCTTAGAGTTTCTTCTGTAATGTAAAAGTCATGTTTTATATCCTAAAGCAATACACCCTAAAACTTTCTTCAGAGATGGAAACATTCTTTTAGCTCTGCGTAGCATAATTTGTAGCTGTAACAGTTCAACTGTGGCTGGTACACTTGAGGAACTGAATTTTAGATTTTAATTACTTTAAAAAGCCAAATGTGGTAGGTACCTGTTATATTGAGCATTAAAACTGTAAGAAAGGGCTGGAGGGTTAGCTCAGTGGTTCCGGCTCCTGCCTCGCAAGCGCAAGGTCCTGAGTTCGATCCCTGGTAACCAAATACAGTGCTGGGCGTGGAGTCTCATGTCCACCAACAATCAATACCACATACCACAGTTCCAGGCGTGGTGGCTCACGCCTGTCATCCCAGCACTCAGGAGGATTGCTGAGTTCGAGGCTTGTGGGCTACATAGTGAGCTCAGGGCCAGCCTGAACTACAAAGCAAGACCCTGTCTCAAAAAAAAAAAACTGTAAAAAAATGTTCATATGAAGATTAAGCTCTTGAAACCTATCTGAAGGCCCAGGTAAATCCAGACTCTTAGGTCTAATGTGAAATGAGAATTTTAATAATTGGACAATTCAGTTTTTCAAAGTACACATTGAGGGGAGGCAGAGGCAGGAGGATTGCTGTGAGTTCGAGGATAGCCTGGGCTACATAGTGAGTTCTGGGCCAGCCTGATCTACATAGTGAGGTTCTTTCTCAAAAAACTAACCAAATAAATAAATAAATTTTTAAAAAGTGTACATTGGAACTATATAGCAATTCAAAAGAGAACTCAATTTGTATACTTTAATCCTTAAACATTTTAGGGATATATACTTTGGTTTGAAAGACAGTTTCCAACAAACATGTAAGTACTGGCTTTTCAAAGCTTAGGTGCTAACACAGTAAGAAAAATACTCATCACATTTCAACTTCTAATTAGAAAATACTAATAGTATAGGTCATGGGTTTAACTCAGTGGTTCTGGCACCTTCCTCGCAAGCACAAGGTCATGTTCCATCCCTGTACCAAAAAAAAAAAAAGAAGAAAGAGGGAGAATACCAGTAAACCCTGAAAAGGTATTTTACCTGCAGTGTCCCATGTCCTTTCATCAGATCTAGCACTCTTACTATATGCTGCAGTAAAAGTATATGTACCTTATGTTTTGGTGTGTGAGTTGGTCTGTAATCCCTCAAACAATTGTACTTTATTCATACAAGTAGTGAAGAAAATTGTATATCTTTCACGACTATCACAGGTTTGGTGTAAGTTTTATGTGATTATCTCAACAATACTGTGAAGCAGGTGCTATTATTACTGAGGTGTTCAACATATTAAAAATCTGCCCCAGGGTAATCTCATAATTAATCAGAGAGCTTAGGATTTGTAACCAGGCAGACTGTACTGCCAAAACATGTGCCAAATATTTGTATGTACTGCTGCCTGTTTATTAGAACTAAAAATGTCTGTTGTGTGAGAATTCTTATTTCGTTGTCCTAAGAAGTTTTGTTTTACAGCATTTTTCAGGATTAGAAGAAGCTGTGTATAGAAATATTCAAGCTTGCAAGGAGCTGGCTCAAACCACTCGGACAGCATATGGACCAAATGGTAACTTACAAATTCAGGTTTTTAAGAGTACTATATTTATATTTTGGCTTGGGGCATTATTTCATAGTTCATTGATACCAATATGTTTCTTATTTTTAATCAGTGACTCAGCTCTCTAGAAAAATAGAAGTCAATGTTAACTGTCTATCCTGTTGAAAGAATAGAAAATTGTAACATTTTTAGTATTGACATTATAGTTAATTATCATTGTGACAAAGGCGAACCAGTTATTTTATAAAAAGTAACAGGAGCCCAGCACCATGGCACACATCCTTGGGGCTCTGGGAGACTGAGGCAGAAAGATTGCAAGTTCAGGCCAGCCTGGGCAATTTAGTGACTTTGAAAGACTGTATCTCAAAATACAAAATACATTTAAAAAGACTGGGGATATAACTCAGCACACAGGCCCTGTGTTCAATCCCCAGTACCTTGGAAAAAAGTAGCGTAGGTTGAGAAATTTTTCTGTTGTCCTTTTTCCTTGAAGCACTGAATTTAAAATACAGATTTATGGAGTAAGTAAGAACTGTACTTTCAAGTGGATTATTTTGGTGTTGTGCATGTTAATATGATATAGTTGAAGACTTGCTGCATAGCAAGCATTTTCAAACACCATAGCAGTCAGCAAAAATGTAAGATTTTGCCTGCTCCCTGGACATTACAGATTAGAAAATAAAGTATGCACACATGTAGTCAGAGAAATCTGAGGCTACTTTAAAAAGCAAAATACAAATTTATGCCTGTTGATGAAATTTTCCTGGGTACTTGGAGAATGAATTGAATAATCAGGGTTTTTATGTTTTATTATTTTTAAGGAATGAACAAAATGGTTATCAACCACATGGAGAAGCTGTTTGTGACAAATGATGCGGCAACTATTTTAAGAGAGCTAGAAGTAAGTTATTTTCAAAACAAAGTGTATTTTAATCTATTTTAGATATGATAATGAACCTTTTTACAACTTGAAAATTCATTTTGCAGATTTGTAGACATTTTAAAATTTCAGCTGCTTGATTTTTTAAGATCTCTTTAAGTTATTCACTTATGAAAGGATTGTGATAGAGTATATTTGCTAATAATATCAAATTGACTGTCTCATTCTGTAGAGTGACAAGTGAATGAGTCTGTGATGCAGTAACAGGTTCATTATCTGTAGAACAGATACTGCAAGCAGAGTTATGGGCGAGGGGTGACACCTAAGTGCCTACCACCATTTCTAATATGACTGCCACACAATTGAAGCATGTTCATGAGGTCATTTTCCTGATGCTTACCCTTACCCCTCAGTGGTGCTAGAACTTAATCTTGTATTTTAGAAAAAAATACAGATGGGGCTGAGAATTTGGCGCAAGTGGTACTGCGCCTACTTAATGGGCACAAGAGCCCTTGTTCAATCTGTTAACAACAACAAAAAAAGATAAAGTATCATTCCTGTAACATCTTAAATTACAATATGTTCTCAAAGTTTAACTCCATGTGCCGGGCGTGGTGGCTTACACCTGTAATCCCAGCACTTGGGAGGCAGAGACAGGAGGATTGCTGAGTTCAAGGCTTGCCTGGGCTACATAGTGAGCTCAGGGCTAGCCTGAACTACAAAGCAAGACCCTGTCTCAAAAAAAAAAAGTTTAACTCCACAAGATATTTGTGAAGAAACTTGTCATGGTGAATAATAGTATTAAACATGGTAATGTTCTCAGAAGGTACAAGAGTAGACTGGGAATGATATCAGAAAAATAAAACCATACCACTGACTTTCTGTAGGGCTGTTTTTTCTGTCAGTAATTATTCCTTGCATATTTCTTTCGGGGTGTACACTAAGGATTGAACTCAGGACCTTACACTTACAAGGCAGGCACTGCAACCATTGAGTTATCTCTGGCCCTCTCCTTGCTTATTTCTGTGAAAGCATTTAAAATTAACTCCTTAGAATGAAGTTACATAAAAATTTGATGCACTTAAGAAAAAAATACATTAAGGAAAAAAAAAGGATATACAGCTGGGTGTGGTGGCTCATGACTGTCATCCCAGCACTTGGGAGGCAGAGACAGGAGGATTGCTGAGTTCAAGGCTTGCCTGGGCTACATGGTGAGCTCAGGGCCAGCCTGAACTACAAAGCGAGACCCTGTCTTAAAAAAAAAAAAAAAAAAGGATATACAGTAAAATTGATACTGCAGCTCTTAATGAAGCCAAGCAGTATGTATTTTAGTTCCTCTAAAGATGTTTTTCAAATCTGCAGCTCTGTGTAATGGATAACTGGTTATCACGAAGAGGTGTGCTTTGCGATTGTAGTGGAGCATTTGTGCTGACAGGCCTAGAGGGATTGAATTTTCTTTTTATGACCAGTCTAATAACAGTTTATAAATATAGTCAAATGGAGGTATCCTGGCCTGTGTGGGAAATTGGAATTTATGAACTTAATATAAGAAGAAGATTTTATGATGTCTTGAGTCAAATGTTTTCACTCGGAATTCCCTTTTATACCAGGTACAGCATCCTGCAGCAAAAATGATTGTGATGGCTTCACATATGCAAGAGCAAGAGGTTGGAGATGGCACAAACTTTGTTCTGGTCTTTGCTGGAGCTCTTCTGGAATTGGCTGAAGAACTTCTGAGGATTGGCCTGTCAGTTTCAGAGGTTGGTGTTTATTTTATACTTTGCTCCTATTTAACTTTTGTCTACACTACTGCTTTAAACATGGAATCAGCAAAGGAGCAGCTCATCATTACTGAGCAGCTTACTCTGCTGGGCATGGTAGAACCTGGGTTTCACACGTGGTATCTCACTTCATCCCCTAAGCAATCTTATTAGAGAGGCTCACTAAACCATTTTAGAGGAAGTTAAGTCAGAAAACTCCTGTCCCAAGGCCAGGAATTTAGCTCAAGTGGTACCATGCCTACCTTGGAAGCACAGGACCTGATCTCTGGTACTGCAAAAAAAAAAAAGAAAAAGAAGAAAGAAAACTCTTATCCAAAATCCTATCATTAGTAATTGGTACAGTCTTGAATTCAAATTTTGGTGGGTTTGTTTTCTTTTGCTGTACTTATTTTTTTGTCATTATATTGAAAATTAATGCTATATTCATTGGATTACCAGAAATGCTAGTTTGTCACCTAAAAATCATGCCTTTCAAAGAAAATTTTTTTCTTTACATTTCAGGTTATAGAAGGTTATGAAATAGCCTGCAGAAAAGCCCATGAAATTCTCCCTGATTTGGTGTGTTGTTCTGCAAAAAACCTTCGAGATGCTGAGGAAGTGTCATCTCTGCTTCGTACCTCCATCATGAGTAAACAGTATGGTAATGAAGCATTTCTGGCCAAGCTTATTGCTCAGGCATGTGGTAAGTAAATACCAGGAAATGAAGGCATTCAAAATAAAGATCTTTAACATGAATAAGGTATTTTCTTCATATTTTTGATATGTCTCATCTTCTTAACAGTATCTATTTTTCCTGAGTCCGGCCATTTCAATGTTGATAACATCAGAGTTTGTAAAATTCTGGTAAGTTTAGAAAATGCATTAACATCACCATCCAAATTGCCCTAGATCTAAATCATCTCTAGTGTTTGTGACATTGTTTTTATGGGTTTTATATAAGAAAACATAGTTGGATTGGTTTTTTTGCATTGGCATCCTGGTGTTAAAGTAGCTGGATTTAGCTCATAGCAGTATGTGTTCTGTTTTGACATGTGCTGTGTGTTCTCTGTCTCTAGTCATGTACTGCCCACCTTCCCTATTAAATTGCAAGTATTGTATTGACAGCTATTCCTGGTATCTTGGTACCAAGTACATGCTGTATTTTGTGAGTGGGTAAATGGCTCCAAGCAGTTGTTACCTTTGTGTTCTTCTCAGTACAGTGAAGGATTTACCTCTGTAAAAGTGGCTCATTCCCACAGTGATTCCAAAATGGTTTTATCCCCACCACTTTTTTTTAGAGTGTACAGAATTAACAGCTTAGCCCTAATGATGGCTTTATTTCAACCCTTAGGGCTCCGGTGTCTTTTCTTCTTCAGTATTGCACGGCATGGTTTTTAAGAAGGAAACTGAAGGTGATGTAACATCTGTCAAAGATGCAAAAATTGCAGTGTACTCATGTCCTTTTGATGGCATGATAACAGAAACTAAGGTATGCAAACCTCAAACCTTAAAATATTGGGGTTGATCTTTCCATTTAATTTTGAGGCAGAGTTTCCTCTGAAAGCAGTTCATAATGGTTGAAAAGTGCAGGGTTGTGTATGTTTTTAAACCAGATTTATATTTAAATAACTCAGCTAGTACATAGTAAGTTGGAGACACTCGATGTTGGCAGTGTTTATACTGTACATACAATACAGCCCCTTAACATTTCAGCAAATTTAAAAAAAAAAATGAGCACTTTGTGTGCTCTTCACGAAAATATGTTTTTAAAATACTGGCGTTCTGTAGCATCCTGAAACCAGAAATAACACTAACGTAGTTTGGAAATGTTGTCTTTTTTTAAAATCTTAATGTTCCTAGTCGGCAGCAGGCGGCTTCATCCTCCATATTCTCTCCTGTCTTCCTCAGCCTCTTTGTTTTTAATTCTGAGACAGGGTTTCAGACTTCAGTTCTGTAGCCTCTCAAGTTCCTGGGACTGCAGGCATGTACCATTCCACACTAGCACTCTTTTGAGACAGGGTCTCACTTTTGTAGTTCAGGCTTGCCCTGGGCTCACTGTGTAGCCCAGGCGAGCCTTGAACTCAGCAATCCTGTTGCCTCTCTCTCCCAAGTGCTGGGATGACAGGCATGATCCATCACACCTGCTATTGTGCTATGTGGTACTGATTGCTGGTGGGTGTGAGTCACCATGCCCAGTACTGTGTGTGGTTACCAGGGATCAAACTCAGGACCTTGGGCTTGCTAGGCCAGCACAGGAACCACTGAGCTAAATTTTGGGCCCTACCCCAGCACTCTTGAAATCCAAGGTTTTGGTTTTAAAAGTCTCTGCAAAATAGGGAGAAAGGGGTGGTCACTTAGTCCCCATTTCAGGGAAAGGTTGAGAATCACAACATTGCTGTTTTGGTGACTCTAGCTGTTCTTTATAAAAGACAATCACCAGGATACCTGTCCTACACACCTAAAATAACAGTATTTCCCCTTTTCCTCCACATCTTTGTCAGAGCAAATGCATCTCCTCTGAGATAAGGGGATCTAGGAGCAAGCTAAGTGACTTAATTTCATAGATTTTGTATTGGGCTTCATCATGTGTATTTCATGTTTTCTCCAAAATCCATAAATTTTTGTTTTTTAGTTTTGTTTTCGGTAAAATGTTATCCTATGATTTTGAACAACAGAGCACTGAAGTGTTGTTTAAAGATTGTGCTTGCCTGTTTTGCCAGGGAACAGTATTGATAAAGACAGCAGAAGAACTGATGAATTTTAGTAAAGGGGAAGAAAATCTCATGGATGCACAAGTCAAAGCTATTGCCAACACTGGTGCAAATGTTGTAGTAACAGGTGGCAAAGTGGCAGACATGGCTCTTCATTATGCAAACAAATATAATATCATGTTGGTGAGGTAAGTACATTCTATTAACTGATACTGAAAGTGGCTTTTCATAGAAATACACTAAAATTCAAACTGAAGACATCTAATAAAGGGAAAGTACAAGTAGTCAAATAGTTTTTTTTTAAAAAAAGCTTAATTCCGCAGAAATAGAAAATTTCTCTCTCCCTCTCTTCCTATTTCCTGTCCCCCTTTCTCCCTGTTTCTCTTTGGTTCAGATATGGTCTTGCTTTGTAGTTTAGGATGACCATGAATTTGTAGCGAGCCTCCTGAGTGCTAGGATTAGAGGTGTGAACCCACATGGCCAACTCATAAATCTTAACTTTTAAGCTGAGAACTGAGGAAACTAATTGGGACATACTGTTTGTAGAGGGAGAGGGAATATCATTCAAGGCAGAAATGTAACAGTGCCTCTTATCCAGAGTGTAAAGTCAGCAAGATATCTTTTAATCCATAACATATTTATGGGTCACACTGGACAGTTGATTTTCCTATCTGTTTTCATCTACCACCATTCTTAGTACGTGATCAGATCTGCAGAGGAGAATTACTGTGCTCTCCCTCAGATTGTAGGATTGCACAAAACAAAGTTTTCAGTGTACACAAACGCCTTGATACCCTAAAGTAACTAACTACCTCT
The DNA here is from genome assembly GCA_004025085.1 of Thryonomys swinderianus. Lineage (NCBI taxonomy): Eukaryota > Metazoa > Chordata > Mammalia > Rodentia > Thryonomyidae > Thryonomys > Thryonomys swinderianus. The sequence continues at coordinate 15,088 of PVIC010009861.1, forward strand.
CCCAGTTAGAGAAATGAGGGATGCAACAGATTAAAGGTGGCATTGCTGGCTGAGCTCAACCTCAGTGTAAGAATTGATTTTCTTGACCTAAAAACCCAATGCAATTCAGATGTGTTCCAGAGTCAGTGTTGCTTGAGGGCTGGTGTATGGTTTTTTATTTAGTCCTTGGACTGTATATGCTTAGAATAGGGTAGAATTGAAATTATTAACGTCTTTGTTCTTCCTGAAAGGCTTAATTCAAAATGGGATCTCAGAAGACTGTGTAAAACAGTTGGTGCTACAGCTCTTCCTAGATTGGTATGTATTTTAGAATACATTAAAAGATAGTTGAACCTATTTGACTTTTTATTACCACAGTTACTGTTTTTATAGACTCCTCCTGTCCTTGAAGAAATGGGACACTGTGACAGCGTTTACCTCTCGGAAGTTGGAGACACACAAGTGGTGGTTTTTAAGCATGGTATGTAGTCATGGAAAAATCTACTGGTAGGGCTGTGGGGTGCTTATTTTCTTTTGGCTAATCCCTAAATGTACTTATATTTAACAGAAAAAGAAGATGGTGCCATTTCTACTATAGTACTTCGAGGCTCTACCGACAATCTGATGGATGATATAGAGAGGGCAGTAGATGATGGTGTTAACACTTTCAAAGTTCTCACAAGGGTCAGTATTCGTAGTGATCTTCAGTAAATTTGCTTTTATAAACACAGTTGACAGGCTTCTTGAATATTATGAAAGCTTGAAAATGGATTTAAAGCATATTTTTCACATGAGACTTGTCTCAATTCCCAATAAATATGATTCCCTAGAAATATTTTTTAAATTGTTGGAATAATTTTTTTTATAACATACTACCTTCGGGACTGTTCTTAGTGCTGTGTGTGGTAATGCAGGTAGAGTAAGGTTCTGGTCCTTTTTCCTGTTTTTGGTCTATCTTTTTATATAGCAGACACTGTCTTTGATCATTTTTCTAGTTTGAAATTAGATTTTGACTTAACATTACCTGATTCAAAGATTCTACTCTAGTGGAATACTAGGATCTGATTTAAAAACTACCTTTTGATGCTTATTTTCCCTCCTTTTGGTATCACAGGATAAACGTCTTGTACCTGGAGGTGGAGCAACAGAAATTGAGTTAGCTAAACAGATTACATCATATGGAGAGGTATGGAATTCTCTATTTAAAATGATTTTTTTTCTTCTGTTGAGTAAAGTGCAATAATAAACACATTCTGTTGTAGACCTGTCCTGGACTTGAACAGTATGCTATTAAGAAATTTGCTGAGGCTTTTGAAGCTATTCCACGGGCACTGGCAGAGAACTGTGGAGTTAAGGCCAATGAAGTAATCTCTAAGCTTTATGCAGTACATCAAGAAGGAAATAAAAACGTTGGATTAGATATCGAGGTATTTGAAAAACCATCATGGTATTTTGTTTTCTTTTGTGAGTGCAGAGTTTAAACACAAGTTGTGTTTGTGAAAGGAAAATCTCTATAAGAAAAAGCAATCACATTGTTAGAATTAGTTTTTACAGGCTGGACATTTAGCTCAGTGGTTTTGGCACCTGCCTAGCAAGCTCAAGGTCCCTGGTTTGATCCCCAGTAACCACATACAACAATACTAGGAGTGGTGGTTCACTCCCACCAGTAATCATTACCACATACCACAACTGCTGGGCTCAATGGCTCAAGCCTGTAATCCCAGCAGTCCAGAGGAAGAGGCAGGAGGATTGCTGAGTTCGAGACTTGTCTGGGCTACTGAGCTCAGGGCCAACCTGAACTACAAAGCAAGACCCTGTCTTCAAAAAAAAAATTTAGTTTTTACTTGATATGGAAAGAGGACTTTTTGTTTTTAAAACTTATTTTATGGAATGTATGGGCTGAATGCTTAATGCTTATTTGTCTAATACTGTTTAAGAAGTCACTCAGGTTTTTGTTGTTGAGTATAAATATTTTGTTAAAGAATTGGAGATGAAAGGTAGAAATGATTTTCTGTTGCTAGGCTGAAGTTCCTGCAGTAAAGGACATGTTGGAAGCTGGTGTTCTAGATACCTATCTGGGAAAATACTGGGCTATCAAATTGGCTACTAATGCTGCCGTCACTGTACTGCGAGTTGATCAGGTAAGCAAAAAGCAAAATTTCGATTTTTGAAAATGTTAATTTTAGTATGGTTCAGTAGTATATTTTCACCGAACTAGAACTGCCCAGTTAACATTTAGAAATGTTAAAATGTCTCCAAAACGTAAATTCTATCTCCAAACCTTTCAGCTGAACACCTTTGTGTACTTAAGTTAAATATGTGATATTAAGAGGAAATGTGAAAAAAAATAGTGCAATATGGAAGGATCATAATGCTCTGAAGTATAGATTCAACCTTTAAGAACACAATTGAATGACAAGACACGAGCATTCGTAGTTTTTTTCAATGACTGTATCATGAGGTAATAAAAACCCAGATTTTGAAGATCACATTATTTCTATTGATTGGTTTTTTAATTTGATTTGATTTTTTGGTTTTGGTTTTGAGTTGTTAAATTATTTGAAACTGCTGAACATGAAAGCCGGCAGGGGAGCTTGCCAATGTGTGCTTAATACACTCTGTGAAGATGTATCTGAACAATCAGACAGACTGTTAACCAGCTTGTATTAGTACAATGAAAAAGCTAACTGTACTTGATTGTGTGTAGTATGTCTTCTGGAAAAAGACATGCAAATCAGGTTTAAACCATTGGGTAGAATAGTAGAAGTATATTCCCTAATCAAAAATATCTTCATCACAACCAGACTGAACTAAAAATGAGCCCAACAGTCTGTTTCACGTATATTCTCAGCAAAAACTTTACCACTGAACCCTATCTATTCCCCTGCCCACTAAGGTTTAGATTTCTTTCAAGGCTTCTGAACAAGGATAGTAGTAAAGATGTTTTACTGTTTACTTAAAACAGAAGCTAATTCTATTGATGTTATAATATGACCTATTACATAAATTTGGAAAGCAACAAATACAAGTTCAGTTTATTAGTTTACTTTAGCTTCACCCAAATAAATGCATTTTAACCAAAGTTAGAGTCATTTTTTTATTTTAAAGGTAACTCTTAAAGTGTTGGTATAACTGTACCTGGGTTAGTAGATTGTGGATAAGCTAGAGATATTGTAGGTAAACTAAACTGGTGTATATTTTATATTACCATGGAGTGGAGTATTTGAATTTTTGTGTATAAACACTTCTGCTACTTGAGTGGTTCTCAAAGACACTGGACAATTTGTGTTAAACTTCATATATATTTATCAACTACTTTAGATTATAATGGCAAAACTGGCAGGTGGACCCAAAGCACCTAAACCACAAGGAAATTGGGATAAAGATGGTTGGCAAGATGAAGCTCATGTATAAATAGTAAATCAGGTGCCATATTGACTGATTTATACCAGTAGTGCATGTTATCAAAGTGCACGTCTTGGAATGTCATTCACTAATCGGTGTGGATTTTGTTGCTGTTTTATCCACAAAAGTAGGAAGCTTTCCCACGCTGCTGGAAGTTCAGAATTTAACCTCTCAAGATGAAGCTAGCCCACTTTGTGCCAGTGTTTCATGTGCAATAATATAAGACTGCTTGTCCTGAGAGGACCGGTTACTATTTTCTTCATTTCAAACGTTGAGTTTATATTTCTGTGGATTTTGTGTTATGCAGATCATCATGGCAAAACCAGCCGGTGGGCCCAAGCCTCCAAGTGGGAAGAAAGATTGGGATGAAGACCAAAATGATTGACTGGCTTAATTTTTACCATAAACAAACATAGCATTTGTAGTAGTACTCTAGGGATTCCTAATGTTTTCTTACTCTCCTTAAATTAAGAATGTGTTTGTTTCTTCAGTTGAACGATATAATAAACACTGTTACTGCTAAAGCTTTGCTCTCTGATTATGTTACTGGATCTAAGGGATCTGTTTGTTTTGATCTTATCACATTCACTGTGGGATTTAATATAATTAGGGGCCTGTATCCTTTGTACATATTGCCTGCCTCCTGTTTATGTAAGTTACTAGGATGCAGCCATTGTCACATTACTACATCCTGTCACATGCTGTGTGTGTGTAGGGTGTGACGCCTGAGTAGTGTGAGGACCCAGATGGGCTCAGAGAGTCTAAGATGTTTATATAGCTCTTCACAGCAGAAGTGTGTGAAGCCCTGGACTAGATCTCGAGTGTTTTTTTCAGTTTTGGAAATCCTGAGACAGTGACTGTTTCAGTTGCAGTAAATGATCTACTGAAGACAAGATTCACATAGCAAAGTACAACAGAGATGCTTATGGTACAACTGAAATATATTTCTTGACATCTCCACATTAAGGAAGTCAGTTTTCATAAAGTGTCCACCTTGATTAAGACCTTATAAGGAGGAAAGCTGAAAAGCAAAGAACATGAAACTAGAGGTTACAGCTCAGTGGTAAATATTTTGCCTACCAATGTGCAATGCTTGGGGTTCGGCCCCCAGCACTGAAAGAAAAATGATAAAATGTTAAATTACACTGATTTTTATAAGATGTACTGTATGTACTGGTTATATAAGGCAAGCCCCTAAATAATACCATTTGAAACAATTTGTGGTATTTCAAAGGAGTTTTGGAAGCAATATGGTTGGCTGGTTCTTACATATGAGTCAATTCACTGGGTATTAGGAATGATACATTTCTCATCAGAGCCATGGAAAATGGGTTTGTCAAAGATTAGAGAACTTTACAAGAAGTTCGGGCAGGGCTGGTGTGCTTACACCTCTGGACTGCGTGTAACTTGCGCTGAGTGGATGTGAAAAGATACACTAGAGAGACAGTTTATAGGCTTTGTCCAGCACACTGGTATAAAGGCACTGAGTGAGAGACCGCCTCAGTTTGTGTCGTGTCAGCTACTCTAGACAGCAAATGCAGCTCAGGCACACTGAACGGCATGAGAAGAATCAGACATACTCTCCCAGTTACATACTGATAGCAACATACCTCCTTCTAAAATTGTGCCAGACATCTGTGCTTATTAAATTAAACACAACGTAATGCAGTTTCATAGCCAGTCTTAATCTGTTACCTTGTAAGACATTATATAACCTTGGAAGTGATAAAACAAGTTTTTGGGTTAAGTCAGTTTATTGATAGGTCATGAGCCAGGACCCACATATTAAAGACAGAGACCTTAATTCAGATTTCATTTTGAGAAACAGCAGGAATAAAAACCACCATGACAATAAAAAACACTGTGAACTCACTTCCCTTCAGTATTTAAATAAACATGATTTCTTCCGTCATGTAGTTAAGTGAACATGACTTACAGTCTGAAAACTTTATTGTTGTTATACCCATTGTAAAAGCTATAAACACTTCAGAGGAAACACTTATTGTTATTACAGTATTCTCTCATAAAATAGGAGGTAAGCTTGTGAGTTCAGTACTTTAGTTGTAGCCACTGCTTGCACATGTGTATCACTGATGTGAAACCACTGCCCTTTGGTTGATTCCATTTCAAAATCTGTCAAGAGGAAATGTGAGGTTAAATATAAATGGTTTTGCCATAACCTTCTAAATCCCTTAATTTTCCAAGACAGCTTACCTTGTGGAACATCACCGTGAAGAACAAGATTAGAGAGATGGCTATTTGCAGTTCTTGCCTTGGCATAGGCAGTGTAATGCCCTGACCTCATAGTACCACTGTGTTCAACAACTCCATATAAGGAGTACAGTACTCTTGTATTCTCTTCAGCGACATTCTTTTAAAAACAATAAATTAGTGTTAGTCCCATTTACACAGGTTATCATTGGTAAGATAATTATAGCATTCATAATCTTTTAAAGTATAGAAGTTATTCATGAATCTCAACTTAGTTTTTTCTCCTTGTCTTTTCTCCAACTTTGAGATTGTCCTCTAGACTGTAAACTGACTTAATTCGACCAGACTAAAACACAATCTTCTCTGATCTACCACTTTCCCTTTCTTTTACTGAGACAGGGTCTTGCTTTGTACAGTTCAGGCTGGCCCTGAGTTCACTCTGTAGCCCAGGAAAGCCTCGAACTCAGCAATCCTCCTCCTGCCTTTGCCTCCCAAGTGCTGGGGTTATAGGTAGGAGCCTCCACACCCATCACTGTGGAATATGGTGCTGATTGCTGGTGAGCATGAGGCACCATGCCTGGTATTGTATGTAGTTACTGGGATCTAACCAGGGTCCTTGCACTTACTAGGCAGGCACCAGAACCACTGAACTAAATCTCCAGCCCCCACTTTGCCTTTTTCACACAACCTTTAACATTTTTACCTCATCCACAACCCACTGAAGTTTTTAACACTTCTTAAAACCATAACCTCTGTACGGCATAATCCATTCCTTTTCTCAATTCTGACCATAAGGCTACTTGGTCTTTTCCCTGAAACTTGAAGGCAATAGATTTTTTTTTTTTTTTTTTGAGACAGGGTCTTACTTTGTAGTTCAGGCTGGCCCTGAGCTCACTATGTAGCTAGCCCAGGCAAGCCTCGAACTCAGCAAACCTCTTGTCTCTGCCTCCCGAGTGCTGGGGTTACAGGCATGAGCCACCACACCCAGCAGCAATAGATTTTTTTTTTAAAGTATGTATTTCTAATCTCATTTATTCAAAAGCAACAAAGTACTTGCCAGCTCAAATAATGTAACCCTATCATGATAACAAGAATAATTTTACTACCCACCAACTTGAATGACATCTTCTTGGAGAACTTTAAATTGGGTGGGAGATAGTTCATTTTGGAACTTCATTTCAGTATTTATACATTAAGATTTAAGAGCCTTGGACTGGGGATTTAGCTCAGTGGTTCCAGAGTCTGCCTGGCAAGCACAAGTTCCCAAGTTTGATCAAGTTTGATCCCAGGTACCCCATACCATGGTACTGGGCATGGTGGTTCATGCCTATAATCTCAGCACCCAGGAGGCAGAGTCAGGAGGATTGCTGTGAGTTTGAGGCTAACTTGGGCTACATTGTGAGTTCAGGGCCAGACTGAATTACAAAGCAAGACCCTGTTGTCTCAAAAAAAAAAAGACTCAAGAGCCTTAAAGTATTTGAAATCTATCATTGAATAGCATAGTTTCTCTGGTGCTCCTTTTATAGTACCTTTATCTTTTCACTCCAATGTTCCTGAATCCTGTCACTGGCTCTCATCTTTCTCTCTAGGCTCTACACAAGGGATCCCATTGCATACTGAAAGTACATCTCCTTATTAATCTCCAGGTCTTTCATTTCCAAGCCTAACCTCTGCCCTAAATCACAGTGGAATAGTGTACACTACACCTATCTTGTATGCCCTAATCTTAATAATCATATTAAAAAGATTATCATGATTATTCTGCCCACTTCTTCTGTGCCATGGTTAGCGAAGTAATACCTGCCACAGTATTGGGGGTTCAAAATAACACTGATCTAAATTAAACTAAACAAAATGGTCTGTCACAGAGGTTGAAAGTATAAAACTTCAATGATCAAAGGCTCCCTCTGCTTTATTCTTAATCACTCTATATTAGGTGCTATGGGAGTATTTTATAAACTAGTTTCTCCACAAAGGATTTTCCTATTCAAAAAAAAAGAAAGACCATTTTCACTTACCTTGCACTTAAGAGTACAAAAAGGAGCCAAATCTAAGATTTCTGGAAACTTTATGTGTTTGTTAACTTTCCGTAGGCTAAAACCAGCCTAAAAAAGAACAAGAGATTAAGTTATTTTCCTGGAAAAGCTGTACATGTTAAGTAACTGTAATTCACTGAGGATGCCCAGAGGACACTACCATCCAGCCTTCTTGCAGTCTTCTCAAGAAACCACACACACCCAACCCATTTCAGGAGGCCAATCCCATGAGCTACTGAAGTTTCTGCTTTAGTCACCCAGAAAGCCAGCAACAGCAAAATACTTCTTTGTGAAACACACTCTCAGCCTCACTCTGAGAAGCTTAGATAACTGTTAAAGAGGTACTCAGGTTGCCAAGCTCATACCAGCTGCAAGGGAGATAGATGTTCTGAAGATCCTAAAGGTACTTTTGGTATTTGGAACTGAAATTCAAAGTTACAATGCTATATCAAGTCTTCCAAAAAAGACAGAGGGACACCAACATGATGAAAACCCCAAACACCAATGTCTTTTTATCAAGCGTCAGTAAAATTAAGACACCACATAGAAATAACTAATATTCCTCGTTTATGTAAGATACAAGTAGCAGACTGGTCTTTTTTTAATCTGAAATTAGGATTAGGCCAACATACTAAGAAGAGTAACAGGGGTTCCAATAAATGTGAGAAACAATGCCTAAATTTCTCTTCTATGAATGTTCCTTTGTCTTGTGTACATAATTACTTTCCTATTTCTTTGAAATCAAAATAAGAAAAAAAAAACCAAAAACACATTAAGAGAGAGAAATAAAATAGACATTACACACTTAGAAACAAGTTTTTGGTAATAAAGAAGGGGGGTACCTGCTGAAATCTTTTTAAATGAAGAGTCAGAACAGGAGGAGCAAGAGAAATCAGCATTTGCTTTTTAGCATTAGTGTAAATATGCTTCCTTTCACCTGCAGAAAAAAAGAAATTTTAGGATGTGAAAATCATTTTTGAGCTTCACAACATTCAGCTTTGTTGTAAAATACATCTGAAACATCTAAAGCAAAGTTAAACAAACTTCTGTAAAGGACAATAGAATAAATATTTCACAACTTTGTGGACCAAAAGTCTAAATCAAGGGTATATTCCTAAGCATTTATGTATGAAAAATGTTTCCACAAATATTTACAGATGAAATAAAAATACATCTCTTTTAAGAGAGGAATTAATTCTCACAGACAAAGTGAGTTTTCCATTACCTTATCATAATATATATATATACATATACTCAAGAAAACTGTTTTTGAAGTTTTCTTTTTCTGAGTCCAGTTGGGTAACAGTGCTTACCTAGTATGTACAAGGCCCTAGATTCAATCCCCAGCACCAAAAAAAAAAAAAGAATTTCTGTGAAGTGGAAAATCAGTAACATAGCACATTTCTCTCCACAAAAATGAACCAATCCTAGCACTTGGGAGGCAGAGGCAGGAAGATTGCTGAGTACCAGGTTTGCCTGGGTTACATACTGAGCTCAGGGCCAGCCTGAACTACAAAGTGAGGCCCTGTCTTAAAAAAAAAAAAAAGAACCAAAACAAAGAAAACCATGCAGTATTTAGCTCAGAGGCAGGTAGAAGATAAAACTGATCGTACTGTAAAGCAAACAAAAATGTGCAAGATCAAAGCAATTTACTTTTTTACTACATATACAGTTTTTAAAAGCAAGGAATTAAAAACACTTTCTACTAAATATCCTTCATAAACCAGGGCCCCTCCCCTATCCCACTTCTCCGAACTCAAAGGAGAGTGCTGAAGGAAACTATCATTCTATCTGTCTCACATTTGAGGGTCAAAAGAAAGTAAGGGCCTCCTCCAGCATCTCATTTACACTGAAAGTTTCAAGTGTGACAGCCTAGATGGAAGAGGATGAGGCCTCTCTAAAATGCTGGACACTCTCTTCCCATGAGATGACTCTCCAGGCCACTCAATCCTCATACAAGTACTGCACAAGAGCACTCTAACTATGCAATGCCACGTATGCCCATTACCATTTACAATGAGAAAATATAAATACCTTTTAGATTTGCCTTTGGCCCATTACACTGTCTCCGTGTGCAAACTTCACAAAGCAGTTTGTTTGCATCTCTAAGTTTCTCATTACGGGTGAACTGATATAAACAATGTTGGATTGAACACTCATCCGTACTGAAAGCTTCCCTGTTTGCAAGGGTACAAAAAGCAGTTTCTGGATCTTCATTCACAACCTCATACACCTTTGCTGCAGGAATATGACCATCATTCAAAATCTCTATGTTTATTTCATCAGGTTCAAGAGTGCCATTTAAGGTAAGGTGTTTGAAATCTTCGGAAACATCCACTTCACCATTGTTCTCCTTCTCTTGACAGGTACCATCTGAAGTCCTTGCACACTGAGTGGACGATGCCAAATCCTCCAGATCATTATCCATGCTGACATTTATTATATCTACTTCTTCTATGGATTTCTGATTGTCGGTTATGCTTTCTATGGCTTTCTCTTGGCCATTCAAATCTTTTTGATTAACACAAAGTTCCTCATGTGCAACTTCCTCTGTGGTAATATGGTTGGATTTAATAACCACATCTTCCTGAAGGGATATTTCATCCTCACAATCATTATCTTCAGGATGGTCAACAATATAGATATCATTTAAATGAAGAAGTTTTCCTTGAATTTTCTGTTGCCTCCTTTGGTTCTGTATAAAAAGTAAAAAGGTGTCATTTTTAAAAGAAAAAGAGAGAAAAAGACGAAAAGACAGAGTTAAGAAAAAAATATATACTTGATGCATTACACCAAGTTTTGCTACTTACTGATCAAAAATAAGTTATTTCATAAGAATGTACTCTCAGGGCTGGAGGGTTATCTCAGTGGTTCCGGCGCCTGCCTCACAAGCGCAAGGTCCTGGGTTCAATCCCTGGTAACCACATACAATGCTGGTCGTGGAGACTCATGCCCACCAGCCATCAATACCGCATACCACAGTGCCGGGCGTGGTGGCTCACGCCTGTAATCCCAGCACTTGGGAGGCAGAGACAGGAGGATTACTGAGTTCAAGGCTTGCCTGGATTACATAGTGAGCTCAGAGCCAGCCTGAACTACAAAGCGAGACCCTGTCTCAAAAAAAAAAAAAAAAAAAAAGAATGTACTCTCAGAATTTCATCCTAAAAGTTTATCAGTTTTCGAGTAAATTATGAAGAAATACTCTGTTTATTCATGGTTTCATTTAAAATCACAAATCATCAAAAAAATTATTAGATTCCAAAAAGAATTATTTCCATCAGAAATCCATAGAAGTAGATATAATAAATGTCAGCATGGATAAAATGAAATTGTACAAGCGTGATCTCTGTGCAAAGACAAAGGATCCAGACGGCTCTACAACTGTTCAGTGGCTTCATCATCCCTGCCACCAAATACCAGATCCTGAGGAGGCTGACTGCACGAAAAACAGATAAGGTATATCCATGGGAGTCATAATTACAGGGCCAATGTTTCACTGAGAAGATAAAGAACAAACTAAAAGCCCATGGATGCACACTCACAGGACTGCTATGGACAGGATGGAGAAACATTCTGGGGAAAATATCCCACAATTAACAAAGTAACGAAGTCATGTGGTCAAAGACAGTAAAGTACTTCTCTCCCCTAACGTCACCTTTTTGGCACTCTAGCCTATTTCCTATTAAAAAATCAAAATCTCTGTTATTTGATTACCTAAAGAGCCCAAGGAAATGGAGCCTCTAATTCTAGAAGGAGAAAGAGGAGCACAGAGCACAGGAGACATTTTCTAACATATACCTCTAAAAACACAGAAATGCAGAAAAGAAAAAACAGGGAAAGTATATGAGAATGATTCAAATAAGGATATGAGAATAATTCAAATAAAATACAAATGTTTCTGATAAATAAAAATATGCTTTACCTCATTTATGTTAAAATAAATATGAAATAAAAAGATTGAGAAAATATTTTCTATCACATTAGCCCAAATCTGAAAGTTCAATAGCATACTGATTTCAACAATCTAAAGAACCCGAAGTCTCACATATTACTCAGGTGAATATAAATTGTATTTTGTGGAATACAACTAAATAATAGCTACCAAAACTATAAAGGTGGGCCAGAGATTTAGCTCAGTTGTTGCTACCTAGCAAGTGCAAAGTCCCTGGTTTGATCCCTGACAACCACATACAACAATGCTGGTGGGAGTGACTCACTCCCACCAGCAATCAGTACCACACACCACAGTGCTGGGCATGGTGGCTCACGCCTGTCATCCCAGCACTCAGGAGGCAGAGGCAGGAGGATTGCTGAGTTCCAGGCTTGCCTGGGCTACATAGTTAGATAAGGGCCAGCCTGAACTACAAAGCGAGACCTTAACTCCAAAACAACTATAAAGGCAATCATCTTATCAAAATCTGCCCTACAGATGGAGTACAGAGCTATTTGCAGCACACTGGCCATCATAGCAAGAGATTAAAAATAATTTTACTCAATAGAGAAATGGTTAAAAAAATTATGGTACACCATAAAAAAGAATCATATGATGATGGACAAAGAAGAAGACAAAGGAAGAGAAAGAGGGCAAAGACGAAGAGAGATGAAGATGGAAAGAGAAAAGAAAAACAGCATATAGAGGAGGAAAATTGTTTTGAAATGGAAACATATCTAAGACTCGAAGTATAAGTAAATAAAAAAAAAAACCAGGTCCAGAACAGTGTGCGTAATTAACAAAGACTTGGATTAACTCTTATTTTCCAAAAAGAATACCTCACAGATACAGCGTAAACTAATAAAAGTGGTTATATCATAAAAGGATAATGATGACTTCTTTATTTTTATGTATTTTGAAATTTGTTGAGTCTGACATACTAAAAACTCAAAAATTTAAAAGTTAAACTTATTAAATAGTTGTCACAAGTTATGCAAGATTGAAAAAAAAGACACAACGTCCTTTCTTTCTTCTACTTAAGTTAATTTCCCTGCATGGAATACTAAATGAGCTGTGCAATGGCCATACAAAGTCATACTACAGATACAATCGTTCTAAATATAAAATTAGAAAAGCAAGATTCTCCCCACAAGTACACACCTTGGCTTGCTTCTTGGCTTGCTTCTTCGCTTTTTTCTGTAAGTGCTTACTTGTTCCTGAGGGAAGCTCTTTTCTCTCTTTTATGTAACTATCATTATCTTTCTCTTCCTCGCTGTCTTTACTGTCATCTTCCATTGTCATTTTCAGATTTTTATCATTTATATTTTTCTTAATACTCTTAAAATATAGACAAACATGGGTTAAAAGCAAAATTTTGCAACTATGTGGTGAAAAGAAAATTCACATTTCTTTACAACTTTTATTTTCCCAATATTAGAACATTTACTTGGGACAAAATTAACTTATCTCACATATTTGACAGCAAGCTTCATACACTGAGAAAAATGACCAAAAAAAATAGCAAAAAGCCAACTTTAAAGCAAGTATAACATAAAGGAATGCACTGAATTACATTTGATGCACACCACAAATACTCCCTTTTCAGTGCACTTTACATTTACAAATGATTTATACATCATGCCACAAATTTCTCTTTTTTCTTTCCTTGCATGTAAATGCTAATTTTAGAGAAAGACAAAATCAGATTTGGTGAGACATCAGTCACCAATAGGGCAAAAGCTCCTAATTCATATTAAATTCAATAACAATATATCCAATACTGGAAACGTTTTTTTTTCCTACAACTGCTTAAAAGGAAACAAATTAATCTGGCTTAAAACTGACAACATACTATTTAATATTTATGCCCTTAATACTGCAAGAGATCTGTAGTCTTGAATAATGAAAGGAAATAGTATCACAAGGAAAATCTATTATTACATGTAAACAAATAAGTTATCTACTTACAAAGAATTTGAGACACATATCTGTTCTTTTTACATTAACTTCTTTTCTAAAAAAATCTTATCTTTACTCAAATCCTAATCTTTATTCCAATCCTCAAAATTACTTGTCAAACAAAGTAATCAAATTTTCTTCAGTCTAGTAATATGTAAATATGAAAAAGCTAACAAGGTCTCCCACATAAAATCTGAGACAAAAAAAAAAAACTACTTTAATACAATAAACTCAATTCTCTTACCTGATCATCTAAAACTGGAAGAGACAAATCAAGGAAAGATTCATGAACCAAGGAGACCTTAATCAACCAAAAAAGAAAATGTAAAAGAAAGGAAAAAATTCACATGAAGCATTACAACACAGTAGGGGAGGTAGGATGAGATAGGTTTTAAAAAACAAAGGATTATGAAGAGTTGAAAAACAACAGTGAAGACTACCAATTACAAGAAATGAAATGCTAAAGTAACTTCTTCAAGATTTTAGCAGTGCTAATATTTCCAGCAAAGAATCATACACATTTGATTAGTTCGAAAGAGAATGCTCTATGAAGTTAGACATTGCTGTTTTTGGAAGGAACAACTGATACACTACACTCAATGCATATTAATTAATAAACCCAGGCCACATATATCAACTCACAGTCCTGCATTCATCGCACATGATTGTACTGGTCAGTTCACCACCAAAGATGCGATCCACAAAACTTGGTACTGACTTTTTCTTTTCATAATCTAGAAAGAAAAAGTTTACAATTAGTTGTATAAAACTCAGTGAAATAAAGTTAAAACTACTTATTTACCTAACTCTTAAAATTTTGTTCCAACCAGGGGTGGTGGCTCACACCTGTGATCCGAGCACTCGGGAGGCAAAGGCAGGAGGATTGCTGAGTTTCAGGCTTGCCTGGACTACATAGTGAACTCAGGGACAGCCTGAACTACAGAGCAAGACCCTGTCTCAAAACAAACAAAGAAAAACAAAAATTTCCTGTCCCATAAACTTGTTTCTAGCTGTAATTACCATTTTACTTGTATGCTACAGGAGGCAACAGCAAATGCTCTACCGCAGAGCATAACACAATTTAATAAAATCACCCTTTATGCATAAGAAAAAAGGCTTTTATCCAAGATTAGTAAGTGTAAAGCCTTGCAACTTGAAAGCCTTCCTATGTATCAACGACTCCACCAACAAACTGATCAGATCAGTATAGGATAAATGATATTTTGTTCCCTGAATCTAGCCCTAACAGTTTGACATTTAGTATACACTAATAAAATATTCTGTAATAGTAAACTTAGATGACAAAATGAATATAATCTTAAAAAAAATGAATATTTTCTGGGCTGGGGATTTAGCTCAAGTGGTATCATGGCAACCCTGGATGCACCAGGGCCAGAGTTCAATCCTGGTACCACAAAAAAAAAAAAAAAAAAACACCTCAGGAAAATATTTCAGAAGCAGGCATAGTGGTACATTCCTGTAATACTAGCACTCAGGAGGCTGAGACAGGAACACTAAATTGTCATGAGTTCAATGCTAGTCTGGGTTACAAAATGAATTCAAAGTTGGCCTGACCCTGTCTCAAAAAAACTAAAAAAAAAAGAAAAGAAAAAGCCCAACAACAACAAAAATATTTCAGGCAAAATCTTTCTTTTGGTTTTTCTATATTTCCAGAAATTATTCTAAGTTTAACATATATAAATTTATTTCCTAATCATCAAATTTTCCAAATATATAAAATATATAAACATTCAAAAGTGACAAGTACCTATTCATACAAACTCATTCAAGCCAAATGGTGCCAGCAACCATGATTCTCTATTACTAGCCAGGTTCTAAACAGGTGGCAGAGTTGCTACAAATTGACTGGAACCAGAAATTTATGATAATAATAATGCTTAGTTATGGCCATTTAAATTTAATTAAAATTAAAGAAAAATTTAGTTCTTCAGTTTCTTTAGTCATATTTTAAGGGCTCAACAACCACATAACTAGTGGCTCTTCTACAGGACAGTGTATGTATATGGTTACATCATCGCAGTGAGTTGTCCACATTTAATTGTCCAAAACCGTTTTTTTTTTTTCTTTTAAAGACAGGATCTCACTTTGTAGTTCAGACTGGCCCTGAGCTCACTATGTAGCCCAGGCAAGCCTCGAACTCAGCAATCCTCCTGCCTCTGCCTCCCAAGTGCTGGGATTACAAGTGTGAGCCACCACATTCGGCACTGTGGTATGTGGTACTGATTGCTGGTGGGCATGAGTCACCACGACTGGTATTGTTTTAAATGGTTACCAGGGATTGAAACAGGGACCTTGTGCTTGATAGGCAGGCACTGGAACCACTGAGCTAAATCTCTGGCCTGTCTTTTTTTTTTTTTGAGACAGGGTCTCACTTTGTAGTTCAGGCTGGCCCTGAGCTCACTATGGAGCCCAGGCTAGCCTCAAACTCACAGCAATCTTCCTACCTCTGTATGCCGAGTACTGGAATTATAGGCGTGAGCCACCACACACCACATTGTGGTATATGGTACCAGGGATCGAACTTCGGATCTTGCACTTGCAAGGCAGACACAGGAACCAATGAGCTAAATCCCCAACCTGAATTGTCCAAAATTTTTACATGTCACACAGCATGCAGAAGTTGGCTCTATAACTAATAATCAGCTACTGAAAACTCACACTAGTGTGATTCATGTACCACTGCTAATATGTCTAATTACCTAAAAAGACAACTGTAATGTTATCTTAGTTCTATAAATTTTGCAATGCATAAAAAATATATGTAACAACTGAATTTTTGTGAAGTACTCACCTTGGAAGAATTAAACATTTTTAAAAACCGATGGTGACATAAAGAAATTTTACTTTAATAATTATAGATTGAAATACACATGCCAGCAATCTTGTCCTAAAGTAACAGGAATTCAACCGTAGTGTTTTAGTTCAAAAAGTGAGACATTACCTTTAACTTTATTTTTTAGTTCTTCATCCAGTTTTTCTGTAGAAGTACCAAATGCTTTAAGAATTCCTTTACTCACTCTCTAAAAGTAACAAAATGGATATATATACTATTAAATTTTAAACATTAGTGATTTTCCTTAGAAAATATATACTCAAGTCAAGAAAGGATCAAAATATAGCTCTCCAAATTTAATTAAATAAAAATTTGTTTCCAAGGTCACATTTCCAAAATTAAATGAAGGAGCTAAGGAGAATTACATCTATAAAGGAATCCCTAATACTTGAATAAAAGTACTTCCTTTCTACTACAAGACTGTCCACGTATTCACTGAAAGCCTTTCTGAGCATGCCCACCTCCTTGGGAAAGAGACTGAGGTATGTTATCCTAGACACAGAGTGGTTACTTGAGAACTACAGGTACTGACTCTACCACCCAGTACCAAGCTCCTTCAGTCCTGAGTGTCCTTGAACTACACTCTAAACTTCTTTATACTAGCTTCAGAATCTATGGGCTGAGAAGAATATATCTACCTAGAGGATGACCATGAGAACTAAGAAGGTAATTTATATAAAACACACAGTATTTGGCATAAAATGAATACAGAATTAAATTTCAGTTGTTGTTATTGTTACTAGTATAATTATTATATTCATATCCTCAACTATATTAATTCACATCCTGTCAATTAACCAAAATTTTTAAATGCAAAAGATGTTCCTTGATTTTTACAAAATGAAAATGCTTCCTAGATTCAAAACATTCTATTATATCACACTCACAAAAAAGTAAGGTTGTGTTTCAACTGGGAATTGTTCTGGAAGAAATAGTTTCCAATACTCTGCAGTTTTCCTGGTACAGATAATCAGCAGAACCCTTCAAGAAAAATTATTGCTTAAAACAACAAGTAAACTGAAGCAACTCAAAAGAGTGAATCACTACCAGTTCTTCAATTTATTCTAACAAAGAAAAGATACTGGGTGAAAAAGACAGTATAGAAAAAATGTAGAAGTACAAGGGCCTCAATGACTAGCTTCCACTGCTTTAATAACCCTTGGGAGGCCAGTGGCAGGCAAGCTTGTGAGATGAGATTATTTATAAAACACGAGGGTCATAATATGCTAACTTGGTGTTCTTCTGCTCTCATCCCATCCAGTAAATAGCGAAGTAGCTCCTGGCTATCTTGCTGCTGGTAGCCTCTAAACCGAACTGCCCTACAGAAAAACACAGAAGGAAAGAAAAGATGAGTCTCCTAAAATATGAGGCTATTTTTTAAAAAAATCTTAGGATCATGCCCCAAATATCACAATGCTCTAGTTTTCTCAAATTTCTGTTCAGTCTAATAAGTGCTCTTAGAAAATTCAGTTACAACCTAACATACGTATCTTTAAATCTCAATGAAATACATTATGCTTTTGTACACATACTTACTGGGTTGACTAACGCTACCAATTTTTTACATTATTATATCATTACTAGTATACTGAAAGTACAGGCAAGTGGATACTCACTTTTTACAGACCTGAGCAAAGAGTTCTTTAGGCGTCACAATTCCCTTCTTGGTCTCTTGCATCTCATTAAGAAACTGGCTCATGGCTAAAGTAAGAGGGCCAGGAGGCTCAAGGTTTATCTCTAAGGGTTCCTGAATATGGGGAAAGAAAATCATTTTCTTCACTCAAAGTTTGAAACCATTTACCAAAAAGCAATTAGTTTTGTTGCCAATATACCTATTAGAACTGTCTGAAAGTTTGAAATATGTATCAAAACACATTAGAAGCTTGGGCTAGTGATTTAGCTCAGTGGTATCACACATGCCTGGCAAGCATAAAGTCCTGAGTTCAATCACCAGTACTGCAAAAAGAAAAAAAAAATTTTAGATCTATGTATCTATGTATCTATCTATCTATCTATCTAATCTTAGGGAAAAAAATCAGCTATTTCAATTTTAGATGATTGGGAACTTACTACTAAGAATTGAAAGAATTAAAGCAAAACATAAATAATAAAAATTAGAAGGCAGGGGCCGGAGATTTAGCTCAGTGGTTCCAGTGCCTGCCTCGCAAGCACAAGGTCCTGAATTCAATCCCCAGTAATGACATACAATGCTGGGCATGGTGACTCACGCCCACCAGCAATCAATACCACCTACCACAGTGCCAGGCGTGGTGGCTCACACCTGTAATCCCAGCACTCGGGAGGCAGAGACAGAAGGATTGCTGAGTTGCAGGCTTGCCTGGGCTACATAGTGAGCTCAGGGCCAGCCTGAACTACAAAGTGAGACACTGTCTCAAAAAAAAAAAAAAAAAAAAAGCGAATGCAGAATTCTTTTGGCTACACTGCATTGAAGTCATCTTAAAAGATGCTGAGAATAAATGCATACTCTGGGTTCACAATTTCGAAAATGGAAGAACACCGGCACCCAGAAAAACATCACAGATGCACAGAAAGAAAATGTAAAGACTCCTTAAATTTCTATTAAACTGAAAATGATTAACTTAGTAGACAAAGAAAAAAGAAGTAGAAATATCTTCATTCTTTAAAACAATTTACAATATGGGTATTCAGTGGAAGGTTACTAATAAAACAAAAATTTTACAGCACATACTGTTAGTGCCAAATCAGGTGGTTCAATTTTTATAATTGCTCCAGACATTTTCACTTCTTTCAATAGTTCTCGAAGCACTGGTGTTTGTGACAAATTCTGGAAGGATGAATGAAAATTATATAAATTATATAAAGGCAAATCAACTGATGCAAATTATTTAAGTATATATTCTATCAAAACAGGAAATCACAGCTAGCACAGCAATCTCCATTGTATCTTTACTTGGCAAACTAAAGGCTGAGAATATTTTTCACCCCACTTCAGGTGGCTACAAAAACCAATTCTGTGCTTATTCATCACCTCAGAGAGACATTTTCTAATCACCCAATACAAAACAGTAACCCCACATCCCCACCACGATTCTCTACCACCACTTCCACCTTTTGCAAACAACAATACTAGTTTCTGTGCTCACAGGCAGGAGTAGTGACTGCTCTAAATCCCTTTGGGCTGTGTCACCACAGTCGTTTCTCATCATGCAATAAAGAGTTCCCTGGAGTTGTTCTGAATACATGGAACTACATTACAGGGGGGACCGCAATGATTTTGGAAACAGATCCTATGGGGGGAAAGTTAGGTTTTTAAAAAGAGGAAAAAATAATGAAGGCACCTGCATAACTGCATTGAAGAAACATGTATTTCCCAAATTACTGAGTCCTTTCACTGTAATTTGGGAAGTAGAATTCATGGGAGGATTTTCTTTAGCCATGTTTTCCTTTTTCTCTCTCTCCTGTTCATTTTTACTTTCTTTTTCTAATTTTTTATTTTCAAGTTCAATGTTCCCATTATCTTTCTCTGTTTAAAAAAAAACCATTTGGTAAAATATATAACATCAAATGATACTTCTACTTGGAACACACTGAGAAAATCTGTAACTTTTTACCTAATGTCGCCAATTTGATTTTAAATGTTATCTAAGAGATATACCATGGATAAAACAATGAACAAATATTAATACTGACATAAGCATTAATTTGACAAAAGAAATCAAACAGTATATATTTTAGTATCTTCCTTTAACAAAACTTGATTGAGCATAGCTTGCCTTGTGAAATTTGAACATAAAATAATCATATGAATATGGACATGAAGTTTTAAATGAATTTCATGGGTCAAAAACTAATTCTGAAGTAAAGAATAAATAATTATAGCTGTGCTAAAGACATCTGTGACTAAAAAACAAGCTGAACACGTTTCTGCTGATAGGACAATCATGCATGTACTATTGATGGCTCAAGCGGGTTGGCAGCTACTATGTTCAAATCAGAGCCTCTGGCATCAACACATGATGACGGTTTGTGAAACCCATTGTGAAAGTTTACAGTGAATGCTCTATTCCAAGTCAGTTCTTTTAATTACAAGTAGGAAGAATCTGATCATTAGGAGGAGACACAAATCTTTATTTAGGAGAACAAAATCTTTCTCTTACAAACTCTGTCATAGTAAATACAGTAGAAAGTATAAGTTCCTTGGCCAGGCTTAGGGGTCAGGCCTACTCCTCATAACCCTAGTCGAGGCCCTTCATTATATGAAACTACATCATATCTCACATCATATGCCTTCTAATGCTAATACTTTATAACTATACATATTGTTAGTTTTCATTAAGAACCAAAAATTGTTTCATAGCTTAAAATCAACCATAAATAACGTTATTAAGGTATATGTAATTCTAGGCAGTAAAGTAACTAAAGGCCAACAGATACAGTACATAAATGTTATAGTATTTACTAAGAAACAAATTACTTTACCTAACTTTGGAGTTGTAACACTGGCTTGTTTTTTAATATAATCAACCACTTGCCCCAGTCGGCTTGAACTGCAATACTGGACTTCAGTATCACACAAGTAACACCTATATCCCAAAAGATCAAAGAAGAAAAATGACAAACTGACCACTAGAAAAAGAGAGGGAAAAAAATAATTCCTGGAATTCAAAGTGTATAATACCAAATCACTCCTTTAGAAACACTGAAGGCAAACAAAATGGCAGAGCAGCAATCAGCAGCCTCCCCGTGACCTGGAATCAGACACTGGAAAATGACCACTTGGCAAAGAAGTGGATCTCTGGGAATTGGGATGGAACTAACAGGAAAATTAGAAACTACAAAGAAGGTAGAGAAATGAGGCACAGCATAGAAAAAACAGGAAAGCAGTCCAGAAGCTCACTCTGGCTTCCAAGGAGAGGAGCCTGTCTCCACAGACACATGGGCAGCCCACAGGCTCAGAAGCTCCAGAAGTTCCAGCCCTAGCTAGCCCCAGGAGAAGCCCACAGCTACTATAAACTACTAAAAACAGTGAGAGTTTACTAGATCTAATGTTAAAACAGAGACTCTTAAATCTGCTAGAAGATAAAATAGGTTAAAACTCTTAAATACAGAGGTGAGGCCAAGGATATTCTGAACAGAGCCTAATGGCACAAAAAATAATACCAAGATCAACAAATGGGATTGTTTCAAATTAAAAAACTTCTCCACCTGTAATCCCAGCAATCAGTACCACACAACACAATGCTGGGTGTGATAGCTCACACCTGTAACCCCAGCACTCAGGAGGCAGAGGCAGGAGGATTGCTCTGAGTTCGAGGCTTGCCTGGGCTACACCATGAGTTCAGGCCCAGCCTGAACTGTAAAGCAAGACCCTCAAAAACAAACAAACAAACAAAAGATCCAATCTCATATACACACAAAGGACTGGTGATGGCGATGTAGCTAGGTGGTGCCTCACCTGTCACACAAGTGTAGGGTCCTGAGTTCAGTCCTCAGTACCAAACAAAGACCCAATCAAAGAATGGGTAACTGAAATTGACACTTCTTAGGAAAAGTACAAATGGCGAATAAATACACGAAAAATGTTCAATATCTCTTGCTGTAACCTTTTTCTATTTAGTTTTTCTTTCTTTTCTTGGCCAAATTTGTAATGCAGGGCCTTCACAATGAACTTTGTCCATACCTCTTTTTGATGTTTTCATTTTCAGGCAACTAATCTGCCAAGGCTGGCTTCAAACCAGAGCTCCTTCTGCCTCTGACCCACATTATGCTGGGAATGCAGGCATGTAACACCACACCCAATTTACATGCTATGCAATTATTTTTGTTTGTACAGGTCATGCAAAACTTTATCACGTTTCCCTTTCTTTGATGCATACAAATACCTTTTAAAAGTTTAACTTTCTTTCTTCTTAAATATTTTCAAACCACTGCAATCTTCAACTTTTAATATAACTTCCATCCAAGGGTATGGGAATTGATACTCACCAGACGCTCCAGTTGTCCAAACTAAGCACCAGACAGTGAGACTCAGATCTTGGTATCAGGTAGTGCTTCAAGGCATGCTGCTCCTGAGAATTCCTGCCACAGCCCTAGCAAACCATGAACAAAAACCTCAGTCACAAAATTCACTGAGAGAGAATTCATCATCTGTCATGAATATAAGAACACCTCAAGAACGTCAATCATTCTTAACAATTTTGCCAGATTAATGTTCCCAAAAGGAAACTCTGTTCATAGAGACAAAATGGATACTCTGTCCCCAGTCTGCTTTCCCAACTTTAACTCCCACACACAGTTTTCTATGTCTCCTGTTCATATATCAACTAACAGAAATACACTGGTACGTCAGTACACTCTGTACTTTCCCACTGGCAGGATTTTGTCCACACTGACCCATCTGTCCTGCCTCCTTTACAATAACTGTCACCTGACCAAATCCCATCTACTCTTCAGGACCTTGTTCAAAGCCATCTTCTCCCAGAAGGCAATGCTTATTCTCCCAGGTGAGAAAACACTGTACCTTTCCTGTAAACAAATTCCTACAAAACATGGTGTGAATTCCAAGAAGCACTCCTTATTTTCTATTTTGTATTAATAAAATACATATCCCTTGTCCTCTGGACTATAAACCTCAAAGTCTCAAATGAAAAGAATTAGTCTATTACCAAGAGATCTAGCACATGGGAAGTGGTCAATGAATGTTAATTGAACAATCCAGCCAACAAGCACAGAAAACGTTCATCTAAAAGGTGCAACAGCACCCTTATAAAAAAACAAAATGAGGCCGGGCATGGTGGCTCACACCTGTAATCCCAGCACTCGGGATGCAGAAGCAGGAGGATTGCTGAGTTTGAGGCTTGCCTGGGCTACGTAGTGAGCTCAAGGCCAGCCTGGACTACAAAGCGAGGCCCTGTCTCAAAAAAAAAAAAAAAAAAGCATATCTTCCTGTATCACACACACTGGTTAAGAATATGAAAAGGACCTCTCTGGAAAAGGAGTATGGCAATTACTTCAAAAACTAAACATTTAATCATTAGAGGATCCCTCATATGCCCCTTGGACCATAAAGAAATGCACCCAAAAGATGATATAAAAACTTGGACACAGGGGCCGGAGGTTAGCTCAGTGGTTCCGGCGCCTGCCTCGCAAGCGCAAGGTCCTGGGTTCGATCCCTGGTAACCACATATAATGCTGGGCGTGGAGACACGCCCACCAACAATCAACACAGCATACCACAATGCCAGGCATGGTGGCTCACGCCTGTAATCCCAGAACTCAAGAGGCAGAGCCAGGAGGATTGCTATGTAGTCCAGGCTGGCCTTGAATTCACAGTGACCCTTTGACTCAGGCTCCCAAGTGCTGGGATTACAGATGGGCACCACCACGCCCAGCATTGCATAACATATTAGAAATAATGAAATTTTAGAAATAGAGAACAGAGTTATGCTTGGGCTTGGGGAAAGTGATTGCAGTAGGACTATGGGCATAATTACAAAGGGGCAACAAAAGAGATTTATGTAATGCTGAAATTCTAAATATCCTTACTGTGCTAGTGAAGACCAACATACACTGGTGACAAAATGTACAGGATGTTATATATACGTACACCACACAGACACAAAGGAAGAGAAAAGCAGGATTGGTGGATTGCAGCAACATTAAAATCCTGGTTATGCTATTATACTAGTTTTATAAACTGTTATCACTGGGAGAAACTGGGCAAAAGGTATAGGAGTATCTTTGATTTACTTCTATAAAATGCATGTATATCTATAACTATTTCAAGCCGGGCTTGGTAGCTCGCACCTGTAAACCCAGCACTTGGGAGGCAGAAGAAGGAGGACCGCCATAAGTTCAAGGCTTGCCTGAGCTACATAGTGAGTTCAAGGCCAGCCTGAGCTACAAAGCGAGACCCTGTCTCAAAATACTGAAACAAAACACTATCTCAATAAAATTTTGAACTAAAAAAAAAAAGTCTGCAATACTATTGGCTATCTGCCTCATCTTGAATCTTTGTGACAAGACTTCCTGGTAGTCTGGTTTCCTTAGTTGGCAGAACTAAAGGTCGTGGAGAATCCTGACTATAGCAATAACTAAAGCTGGTGGAGTAAACAGAAATCCACTCATCCCACATGACAAAAATATTCATTCTTCCAGCAGCCTGAAATGAAGCCTAGTAAGAGCTCACAGCCTTATCCATCCCCTTCCAGAATTACCATTAATGGAAGGGGGCTGGCTTGCTTCCTTTCCAATACTACCTGTCCAAGTGCAACCCACAGTCCACTACCAGTCTCGGCATGGATATGAAGGCCTGGTCCCTTGTCTTCGTTCAGAATATTTCTAAAAGCCAGAGTCCAGGGTGCCACTGGCTCAGGCACTATTCTACGTTCTTCATCATTCAATTTCCTTGCTTAACTGTGTTTCCCAACCTTTACTGTTATGGTACCTGAGGACACTCCCAAAACCTAGCCACACACAAATCTTAATCTCAGAATCAGCTCCCCAGAGAACATGGCACCCTAGTTAGCCACACAATATTTTTAGGTATACTTTCTAAATAAAACAAGTTCAAAGAGCTTTCCAAAATACCATACTGAGGGCTGGGGATGTAGCTCAGTGGCGTCATGCCTGCCTAGCAAGCACTAGGTCTGAGTTCAATTCCCAGTACTGGAAAAATAACATAATATAACATAAATAACATAACATAATATAACATAACACAACACAACACAACACATCAAAAATTATCATACTAGGGGCCAGAGATTTAGCTCAATAGTTCCAGTGCCTACCTAGCAAGCACAAGATCTCTGGTTCGATCCCCGGTAACCACATACAACAGTACCAGACACGATGACTCACACCCACCAGCAATCAATACCACAAACCACAATGCCAGGTGTGGTGGCTCATGCCTGTAATTCTAGCACTTGGGAGGCAGAGTCAGGAGGAATGCTGAGTTTGAGGCTTGCCTGGGCTACATAGTGAGCTCAGGGCCAGCCTGAACTACAAAAGTGAGACCCTGTCTCAAAAAAAAAAAATCATACTGAGCAAAATTTAACCATACCTGATGGCCACATTTAAGACACAGCCAAACTGAAGGATCTTCTATGTCTTCTTCAGGTTTATCTTTTACTTTATTGTCCATCTTACAGTCTTGGCAAATATTCCATTCCACATCCACTAAAGCCTTTTTCAAATTACCTTGTTCTAATCCTTTTCTAATGTGTCTGCATATCGGTTCTATTAAAACAATTAAAACACAAAATTTGTGGGGTTAAAAATAGCTTTTTATTTAATTAATGTCAAAATTTACCCTTCAAATTTCAAAACTGAAATACTCTATTAATAAAGTTTTTCGATTATTAGAATGAAATCTTATCTGATATTTAAATATTATGGGATAATTGTTTTGTTTTTTGGTGATAATGAGTAGTGAACCTTGGGCATTCCACTTGCCATGAAATGTTCTACCACTGATCTGTATCTCCAGCCTCTGAGAAAGATTTTATATAAATTTGAAATTTTGCTTGTTTGAAGCCCTATGTAGCATCACTATCATTCCTATAAATTCACTTCAAATTACTGGGTGATTTTCTTTAAAGTAAAGGGATTTATCATATTTCTGATCTTTACCAGAAAAGGGTTGAAGAGAAGGATCTTGGGTCAGCAACAATACACTTAAAGGTGGCCAGGCAACAGGCTGGATTGAGGAACTTAAAAGTAACCAAGCCACACATCTTCTCCATGAGTAGCTCCTGTTCTACACAGCTCACATGCTGAGCAGCTCACAGCTGACTAATGTATAACACTCTACAAAACATACTGTATCATCAAAAAGAAGGCTAAAGTTACCAAAATAGTATTGGGAATAACACCTGCCCAGTACTAGAAGAAAGATCTGATACTGAATAAACACTGTATCTGCATCAAGAAAATAACTATAGAGTGCTGGGCGTGGTGGCTCTCACTTGTAATCCCAGCACTTGGGAGGCAGAGACAAGAGGATTGCTGAGTTCAAGGTTTACCTGGGCTACATAGTGAGCTCAGGGCCAGCCTGAACTGCAAAGCAAGACCCTGTCTCAAAAAAAATAAAAAAATAAAAAAATAACTAGATACGCACAGACAGCAACAAAGATGTTTATTTTTTTCCCATTTATAACATTAAAGAGTTAAATTTTACCTAAATCTATATCACTAAAGGATTAAGAAAGTAAATTATAAAATATGCACACATAGTTGTTTATATCAGTGGAGTAATATGCTATCAAAAAATGCTAAAAAAAAAAAATGCCAGAGTGGTGGCTCATGCCTGTAATCCCAGCACTCGGGAGGCAGAGGCAGGGGTATTGATGAGTTCCAGGCTTGCCTGGGCTACATAATGAGCTCAGGGGCAGCCTGAACTACAAAGCAAGACCCTGTCTCAAAAAAAAAAAAAAAAAAAGGCAAAAAAGGGCAATAAATGGCATGTCAATGTAACACTAAAATGGAGATTATATAATAAAACACATTTTGATCCCATTTTTATACATTAAAATATCCATTTAGGGATATAAATGTTACAAATTCAATTAGTGAAATATACCTAAAGAGTCAGAGGAATCATCAACTGGAACAGTTTTTCCTTTTGTCCGTTTCTTTCCCATGCTGGTACTTTATGGATTATTTACTGACTCAAAATAACAATCTAGAAAACAAGATTAAGTTAGCTTGGCCCCCCCCAAAAAAAAGTATGTTTTATATTGCTTTGGAAATAAGACTAGAAAGACCATACCATATTTTGCATGTCTATCACACTTTATAATTTACAAAGACCACTGACAAGTATCATCTAATTTTTTTTTTTTTTTTTTTTTTTGCTTTTTGAGACAGGGTCTCGCTTTGTAGTTCAGGCTGGCCCTGAGCTCACTATGGTGCCCAGGCAAGCCGCCGCGAACTCAGCAATCCTCCTGTCTCTGCCTCCCGAGTGCTGGGATTACAGGCGTGAGCCACCACGTCCGGCATTGTGGTATGCAGTGTTGATTGCTGGTGGGCTTGTCTCCACGCCCAGCATTATATGTGGTTACCGGAGATCGAACTCAGGACCTTGCGCTTGCGAGGCAGGTGCTGGAACCACTGACCTAACCCTCCGGCCCAAGTATCATCTAATTTTTAACAATTCTGAATAGACAGGATAGTGTCATCTCTATTTTTCATAGGTTGGGGAAATGATTCTACACAAAATGAAAGAAGTTTGCAATAAACATAAAAGTCAAGAGAGAGCTTCAGTTTACATAGATCTTGAAAAGTCTCTGCACTTGACACTCATAGGAATTCAACTCATCACTCCATAAATTTAAAGGTAATTCTGAAAACAACCTCCTAAATGTAGTTAGAAAATTTGGAAAAGGTCAAAGCAAAATATAAACATTAAAAAACACGATATATATGTTTATGCAGCAAGATTTCCTATAGGTACTGGCTAACTGACAACTGCAACTGCATCCAATTATTCACATCATTACATTTCCGACAATATCAATTCGTAAGGCTACAGCAAATCTAGCTGCACATCACATCTTAACTCTTTAGTCAACAATTCAAAAGCAGAAAACATGGAAAGTGCTGAAAAGAACATACAGATCTAATTTCAAACAAGACTAATGATTCTGAAGGGCCATTTTATACACATTAGTATAATTTGTTAGGGTCAAAATCTGTTAGGCATCTAGAAATCATTTTACCTGAGATCCTTATTAAAATTCTTATTCCATAAGTAGAGAGTAGGGCCCAGAGAACACATTTCCAGTTAAAAAAATTTTTTTGTTTGTTTTCTGAGATGGGGCACTGCTGCGGGTCACAGGCAGAGTTTCATGTTAAGTTTTCTACCAGGAAACTGTGGCCCTACTTCTAGGTAATCTGGTCACGAGCTGTTACAACCTCCCTGCCTTAGAGTCTATTAAGCACACCTTTCTGGCTCTTAATGGGAAAGTGTACTTAAAGGTAACTCAAATTTGCATAAAAAAGGAGAGCAATACCAGCTAATTATCCATTCCAAAGATACCTAAAATGTTTTAAAATAAATGATTAAACAAAGGAATAAAAAGTGTATGGTGATATATAAAAAGCGGTATATTTTCTGTTTCCTTTTTTCAAACATAACATTTAATGTAATTTATATTAGCAAGAACCGTACACTTTATGAAAAAGTAAGACCCAAGTTCTTGCTTCCAATCGATTCTGCATTTGGGTACCAAGTTCATTTTCCAATAATGCCATTTTATCACATCACTTTCCAGATTGAAAGCATTTGATAGTTTCCAAGTCCATCTTCTTTAACTTTATAATCACTGTCCTTTATAATTTAGTACCAATGCTTTGGCAATGCTCTTATTATTCAACAAAAAAACTACTAAAGTTTAATTAGATGATAATTTTGATTTTCAAAGTCATTTCAGAAGCATTATCACATCTGATCCTCACAACTTTTTAAACAGGCACTTCACTAAAGAAACTCAGAAACAAAATATAAAAGATCACAGGGTGACAGAAATGTAAGGAAAATGCAGATCTCTGGATCCCAAGACTACCATTCTTTCTCTTCCAATTTAATCCATCTGTTCAGTACCCTTTATGCCAGAGATGGTGAAGCTTTTAGAGATGAATGACCAAATTGCCACCCAAAATCCACTTATTTACAATAATGTTGTCATTATTAAATGACAACACTGCAATTAAACCTGAATATTGAAGTTTTAGTTCAGAAAATACAACTCACACATTAATATCTTCTGTCTTAAAAGAAAAATAGAGCTGAGGATTTAGTTCCGAGGCACAAGCCTGCCTCAAAAACTCAAATTCCAGGGCTGGAGATTTAGCTCAAGTGGTACCACGCCCGAATTCAATCCCTGGTACCACAAAAAAAAAAAAAAAAAAAAGGGCCGGAGGGTTAGCTCAGTGGTTCTGGCGCCTGCCTCGTAAGCGTAAGGACCTGAGTTCGATCCCCGGTTACCACATATAATGCTGGGCGTGGTGGCTCACGCCTGTAATCCCAGCACTCGGGAGGCAGAGACGGGAGGATTGCTGAGTTTGCGGCGGCTTGCCTGGGCACCATAGTGAGCTCAGGGCCAGCCTGA